>PYUH01003976.1:3742295-3768970 GCA_016808085.1 Suaeda aralocaspica
ACATCCTGCTGAAGGTAAATTATCTCTCTTCCCCTTCAATTAATTGGTTTTGAATGTATTCATCGACGCAAGTTTGGTTTTGTTTTACGGTGACATCCTGCTGAAGGTAAATTATCTCTCTTCCCCTTCAATTAATTGGTTTTGAATGTATTCATCGACGCAAGTTTGGTTTTGTTTTACGGTGAATATTGATTTGAATTGCGGGTCATCAGCATACTGTAGCAGCAACACCGGTGAATTTTGATATGAACTGTGATTTATTGTTGTATTGACAGCAACATCGTAACAAGAGGAAAGGAAGACAGTTCGATTTCAAACAAATCACTCTACATCCCATTAAAAAGATGCAGTTGAATTGAAGTTGTTGATCATAGCAATAGTGGAATTGCCTCTGTTAGAGTGAGAATTGGAGAATTAATTTGAGATTCATGGACTCATCATCTATTCACCTTCCAAAATAATTCCTAGTCCAGACTTTAAAGTTTTGGGACAGGAGGTGTTCAAGGGCAGGGTTGTTGCCTTGTTGGTGATAGTGGTGGTGGAGGAGGTATTGGTTGTGGTCATGCTGCCATTGTAATGGTGGTGATGTAGTGGTCACTCACTAACTCGTGAGATGGCTTGATGGTCGTATACTCTTATGATAAGAGCAGGTTGGGTTGTGGTGTGGTTTGGTGAAGGGGGCTCTTTGGGATGACAAATTGCAGTGGACACATATATTAATGATGGAGATCATAGCAAGGGATACGCACAGCAGCACTTTGGAGAGTTTCCTTGTTATGTATGTTTTCTCATTCTTGTAAAAAAACAAAGAGCAAAATGCAAAAAAAAAAAAAAAAAAAAATTAATTGTTTTTATAATGACCAATGACATTTTGACACATCCCATTTAACCTATATATCAAGTTACCAACAACTCATAAGTTAATTCAGGTCATATACTTTTCTTTGAAAAAACATGTTATAGCTCATACCTTTCTATAGTAACCAATAGTTCATAGTACTTCATACCCATAAATTGTGATGGGCAATAGTTCATACCTATAAAAGTAATTTTTCCTAGGACCGTATTCTCGTCAACTTATTTTTGCTGATCTAAACTTATTTTTGCTGAATTAAACTTATTTTTACTCATTTGAACTTATTTTTGCTGAAGTGAATTTATTTTTGCTGAAATCCTTCACAATTATTAACGATTGAAATTGATTTTTGCTTTTACTGAACTGAACTTATTTTTGCTGAAAATAAGTAAAAAAAACGAGGACAACATGGCCTAAATAAACTAACCCCTTTATGCAGCTAATAAACAACCATAAATCAAGTATCATATCATTTAGATGGACCTGGTGATAGTATGCAGCACCGGCATTCATAGATGCTAGAATGAGAAAATCAATTGCTTCATCAGTTGGTTTCACATGAGACATGATCTACGACAACAAGAAGACAAGTTAGGAAAACAGAATATGGCTAGTTCTATAGCATCAATCACAGAAATGAAAAGTAATAATGCTTCCATGACTGCAACTTTTGAAACAACATTGGAAAAACAGGGCATCCTTGTCAAAAATTGCATTGAAGAATATCAGATGGATTACGCAACATTGCACAACAATTAATGTACCATCAAAATCAAACCTTAGAAATAGCACACTCAAAATACTCAGTAGCTAAGTTATAGTTATCCTGTTGCACCATAATTTGCCCCATTAAAGTCCAAGCCATAAAGCACTCCGGATCTTGCTCAACTGCCACTCTGTTGGAGCAAGTAGTTCAGCTAAGAAATCAGAGTGATAAATTGAGGCCAATCAAAGGTAACAACAATTATTTGCACTATTACCTCACCAATTGAAGTGCTCTTGCCTTTCTTCCTGCTGCCAGGTCGGTAACTGCAAGCTGTTCAAAGTTACAGTATTGAAATATAAATCTATCCCACAGAAAGTTTCCCCAGTTGCATGATATGTTAAAATATTGTCTCTAAGGGAAGCGGACAAGCATGTGACTCAGTTTTATAATCAGAAACACTAAAATGTACATCAATATTTATACTCACTTCAACCAGTTTTAGAGGGGGTAAATCGAATAAAGAAACAAATCCAGGTTTTTTTGGAGCATCATTCTTTTCATGATCAGCATCATCAAGTCCCGGCAGCTGTCGTAATCCCAACTTTTCGCGAATAGCAGGATTTTTAAGACTCAGTTGCTGTGCCATTTTTGTAAATGAAAAATAAGCAAGATATCAGAAAATCATTAGCAATCCTCTAAATTTATGATTAGAATCACCAGACAAGCTGATAGAAGTGGAATAACTTATTTAGTACAAACCAATTTATCGACAAAGCAATAAAATATATTCAAGGGAATCCATCATCAAATTCAACTAAACAAAATTTGAATTTATGCAAGCTAAGTCATTGAGATCAGTTTTTATATGACACCAACTTTATTGACAAAGTAACAAATATATCTGCATACATCCAAAAATAATATTACACAACCTATACGCCTTCCCTGTGTGGCCTATAGAAACTAAAATAGGAACTGAATTGTTAATAGTTCAAAATCTGTCAAAAGTGAAACAATAGTGATCTTTCAAATTTTTATTTGGACAATTTGCAGTAAATTCAAGAGCAGTCTTTCTCATTTTAAATGTACAGTAGGAGGCATAGGATGGCCTGTGATGCGAACATCTGAAATACCACAACTCAAAGCAGCATTCTTATTGAATTACATTAACTTTCCATGAGGAAATTAGCAGACTAACCTGAATGAGAGTCAGAGAGCTGTTACACACCCAATAGACAAGACTTCCCTGGCAAAACAGTTAATAAGGTTAGAAAGTACGAAAATTAGAGATGAATCATTAAGCCAACATTTCTCGGTAACAATTATGACTAACATAATACTCCCTCCACCACAAATTATAAATGAAATATCACTTTGGCACACAAAATAATTAGTGTTGCTCACAACGAAAAAATGTTAAAAAAAAATCTACTAATCAAAATGCTTTTATTGGCGCTCAAATGGAATACTTTTATGATGGGCGTGCCCAAAATTATTGTCATGTTTCTTTGAACTATTGATATGATTTGAAACCCTAAAAAACAGAAACTATATCTCATAAATGGGTGCATGGAAGATGATGAGAATTCACAGCTTGTTTGGATACAATAAATTGAAAGGAAAGGAAGGGGAGGGAAAGGAATTGATGGAGTTTCCTCCTTTTGGATAGCGAAATTAGGAGGTGAGGGAGTTGGGAGGGAGAAAAATGGAAGGAAATTGTTTCTTTCCATCCTTAGAAAACATATCTTTCCAAAATTGAGAAGATTTGGATGGAAAACTCTCATACAACCATAACCACCACCCGTTTACCATTACTACAATCAGAATACCGGAAAATTCTGAAAGTTTCTGGATTTTTAAAATGAAAATTTTATATGTCAATGGACTTTGAACAATTATCTCACTCTTCTTTCCTATCCAAATGAGGGAAATTGTTTTCTTCTTCCCTCCCCTTCCTTCCTCTTCCTCCTCCCCCTTTCATTCCAAAAATTGTAAGCAAACACAATGTAAGAGATACAAAATTGCAAAAGTTTTGCTCAAGATAAGAGCTACAAAGACTACCAAACACTCTTTTAGTATTTCATAGCACTGCAATGGTGCCGATTCTCATATGTGAGTTTGTAATGGCCAATAAGATTGGGTCACACTAATAAATCAAGTAAAGCTACCCATCATGTCACATTATCTATACTATTTACTAAACCAGTTGCCAATTCAATCAGTTTTCCCTCCTAAAATTCCATCCTAAATGAACTAACTTGTTAAGTTTTAGGATACTATTAAAAAAAAAATTAATTGCATTAAATTTTAGAAGTTTAATATGTATGCACACCTAATTTCAACTTGAATATTTCATAAATTATTTTAACCCGAGCATGGCTCTAGATTTATCTAGTACAAATATATGATCAAGGGGCCATGATTTCGGAAATGTCTCTTAAAGAGGGATGATTTAGTGGCCGAATCATTCGTGGGGAGTCCTATGACCCACAACAAGTGGTAAAAAAATAGGAAAGATACAAGACGGAGCCTGGACAACCCCACCAGAAGCAAAAAACAAAGGCCTTCGGACAACTTTTTGGAGTTCAAAAGGTCATAAGAAAGTCCCGGTAGAACGAAAAAGACTATTGCTCCCTTATTTTGAAATGTCTCTAAAAGAAATAAGAACACGTGGTTAAAAAAAACAATATAGCAAAAACAAGACAGCGCCTGGGACAGTCTCTCCGGAATCCGAAAACGAAGGCTATAAGTCACTGTTTTCGGAGGTTTCGAGGTCCCGAAAATAAAATAGCCAAAAAATTTACACGGTGCCCTTATGTTCAAAAGAAGGCCCTAAGAAAGCTTTGGGATTCAAAAGGTCATAAGAAGGTCCTAGGAGAGCAAAGAAAGACCAGACTACAAGAGTGCCCTTTTCAAAAATCCTCAAAAGAGTGAATATAACAAGTTTTTAGCAGCTAAAATCAAGCGTGGGCCACCCTAAGTTTATCCGAAGTAAGTGGGTAGAATTCAAAGAAAAAATGAGATGAGGCCCCAAAAGGTCCTTTGGAAGCCGAAAATGAAGGCTGTAGGTCACGCTTTCCAAGTGTTTTGGGGTCTCAAAAAATGCTAACCTAAAATTTTACATGTGGACCCTTGGATCAAGGGAAGACCCCTTGACAACCAAAAATAAATGGCTAGAAAGCTAATAACAAGGTGTCACGAGACAAATAATTACCATTAATATATTTCATTTCGGTGGGTTTCCGTTTCTCGTTCGCCACTACGCAAACACGTGTTTTGGAAAACCACAAAAAGGGGGTACATATTAAGATTAAAGTAGTATAGGTACTTTTACAATAAAATTTTAATTATTTATGAAAATGCCTTCAATGAAGTATGTTTACCCCTTTATACCTCTAATGTACTAGTTTTCACATAATCCTCAGTAATACTCAAGAAATAATGCTAATAGAAACTGCAGTTGACAGCAAGAGACTAAGCCCTTGCAATGAAGGGCTTCAGTCAATGATGTCATCAGCACATGTAACAAACATAACATAACAATGAGAATAATGACGTAAAAACTTGCCTGGGGTATATGGAATCCTAGGAACAGGATAGGCAATGTAAGCAAATCTAAATACATTTTGTAGCACTGCACCCAGAAAATGGAAAGGAATTAATACATATAGTATTATATAAATTATTAGGTAAGTTATCAGACCAGCTTCAACTGTAGACAGGTTTTATGTCAGTAAAAATATACCTCTCCTGCGTTTTCATTTCCAAGAAAGAGACAACATTATACTACAGTTATAGATATGACATTAAAATTTTAGAACTTTATAAAGCTCATTATATATTGTGCACTCACTTTGGCTAGCATAACAAGCAACCCTTCCTCTTTTGCAGCAAGTGAGGACCTGAATCCAATCTGTCAGAAATAGAAAACTGGGGCTTAGCATGCATTCCAGGATTTCCAGCAGACAGCAAACTAACTAAGAAAATACATATTGCAATAGCCTACAAAAGTGGTGCGAACATAATAATGACAAAGAAACTTATTCCAAAAAGGTCCTGAAAAAGAAGTTGAGATTGAGACAAACAAACCAAAAATCGTCAGAATTTAAAAGCTCAGAACTGAAGTGGATTTAGGGAATTAGGGAAGAGAGCAGGGAAGAGAGCAGGGAAAACAGAGTGCAGAGCAGATTGTTGGGAGGGGAAGGATCGGAGGAAAGACCGTCTTCTTCCTAATTAAATGCAAGGAACACAAAGTTAATGACCATCAATTTCGGTAGAGCATAAACTGCTGGCTTAATTCTCAAGGAGAAGACCAAGGATGATAGCAGACTGCAGCAATTCAAATTTTGGTTGTAAACGTCCAGGCGTCCAGAACAGAAGAAAAGAAGCCTACAATATCATCTTACCAAAAATGAGACCTAATATATATCAGGTTAAGACCAGAGTACCAAACACAGAAGAATGTCCATCTAAAAGTTCTACCAGATAAGCCAGCCAGGATGCAAAAGCAAGAAGAATAGACGAACTCAAGTAAACAATTTGCAACGAGAAAAATTCACCTGCAAAGGAAGGGTTCTTTACATAGTTTTATAATAATAGTCCAGATAATTACACGCTGCATGCAATCAACTACTTAGGAGGACACAATAATACAACTTTCATATATTTTTAATAACTTTCAAAAGGACGGATTTCAATATGCTTTTCAGAATTCGATAACCAATAATAAGGAGAATCAATAACCTGGACATTGCAAAAATGCAAACTAGCAAGTACCAAGGGCAGAATGGGCCCATGCGGACCATTTGGCACTTCACTCAAATTTTGAAACCATAGGATCCCCCCCTGCAGAGCAAAAGTCAGACTTAGTGAACAGCATGCAAGAAATCCATCACAAAATGTACAATAAACAAATCAAATGCTTTAGGAACGCAGAGTCTCAAACAGTAACGGATATAGAAGGCAGTGATGCATTTATGTAAAAGAATAATCAAAAGTCCAGAACTCAAATTATCAGTAACTTACAGTATCAAATCCTGAATAATGATCCAACGACATTCTCCGAACACTAGCCATGCACATGATAAAGCATGGAAACTGCAGAACATTGTTACACAGAGACAAGTGTCAAAGAATATCTACTTTCCGGAAAAACTGAAGTACAATAGCTCCTCAGCTAACCTGGACAGCCCATGGTGCACCAAACCACAAAAACGAAGGACATCCACGTGCTCGCTTTTCCCTCCAAAAAATAGAAAATTGCTTAGTGAAACTCCTTCCTGAGAAAAGTGGCGGGAATGGAGGAGGCACTTCCACATGGCAACAATGAAAAACTCAGTATGAAAAGTTCCGCAAGGTATGAAATTGGAAATCTTTCATGAAACTGATTCTGTACGGGCAGAAACTATGCAATGTTTTAGCTAGAAGCAGAATAGATAAGAAAAACAACCTCCAAAAAGGCCACTAAGATCATACTGAGCTTAGCTTTTCATCTGTTAAAAACCAAGTGTCTGTACAAATTGCATAATTAAGAATGACTTTGTTGCTTGAAAAGAGCAAAATAAGCAGTCATGTTTGATAAAACAATTTGAAAGTAGTCTTAAAGGATCCACACCAACAGCTCCTCAGAAGAATATACTGCGTAAATGCTTTTAAGGCATTAAATCAATTCATCAAATTCATTAGAATCATAAGGGACTTAAATGCTTAATTAGCGTTAAAGATAATGAAAACAAAAAAATCCACCATGATTAATAAATCAAATGACCAAATACAGAAGCTACTTCATTTGTTGTATCTTGTAATATGAATAATTTATACAACATAATATATATGATGACAAAGGCAAACAACATACATCTAGCGAACATGTCCGTAATCTGTCCCATCTTGTGAAGGTGCAGAACTATCCATGGAAATAAAGTAGCCCTCATAATCACAGTTGTTGAGGCAATTACTAGCCACCTGAAAAAAAAAAGCTCAAAAATATAACTATAATAAATAATCAGATTTTAGTTTAGCAAACACTCCGTATCAAGCAACAACCCAATGGTGCTTTATGGCCTGTTTAACTGTTAATTGCATAGCATCTTGCAAGGATAGTATCCTGCAAGAATCCATGGCAAAGCAAACCTATTCCCAAACTATGTATACTCCAAAAGTGTCCTTTCCACCTTCTAAAATGGTAACGGATAAAATGAAAGAATTCCGTAGGTATTGGCAAGAGAATTCCCCTTGCATTTACACAATTAAATTCCTTTCTTAATTCCGCCATTCGTACCATCCACCAAAAGAATCGTTAGTGTTGTATACTATCCACTAAAAACATAATTTCAACAATACAATCATGCTTCCCTTACTATTATCACACATAGAAAACATCAACGCATAATAAATCATTTCAACGAACATTCGAATAATCATACTTTCCATTATTTTCCGTATACGGAGCATAAGATAGTGTTAACCATTTTTATCAACATCCATAGATAGTAAAGCATATACTTCGTATTAAACATATACATAATCAAACTTCATCCTCCAAAACATCAAATTTTATATTGATTTTTCAATACATTTCATAAACATTAACCTCACTAATCAACTACATAACAACAAATTAAACCGAAATTTTGCGAATATGAAATCAAATCATAATTCTCCAAAACAAAAACTGAAATCAATAATCAAAAATAATAAATTGAAATCGAAGATAAGAATTGCTCACCAAGGAAGACTAGTGAGATCATGGAAACCGTCAATCAAAGAGACGATGAAATCAATAGGGAGAATAGAATCTCCTACAAACTCATCAGCGATATCAGAGATTTTCGAACCATCGATTAACCCTAGATTACGAAGCTCAGATTCAGTGATTAAAGTGAGGGAGTGAGTGACGTTTGGGTCTGATGATGGAGATGATGAGAAGAAGCGCGACGTGGTGGTGGTGGTTGTGGTGGTGAGTGGTGGTTGAGGAGATGAGGAGGAGGAGAGAGAAAGGAGTAGTGGACGGAGGAGAGAGAAAGAAGTGCGGCGGAGATGTGAGGTGATGAGCTTCGAAGACGCCATTAATGGCGGTGGTGTTTCGAAGAAGGTTTTAGGGGTTTAAGTTTAAGTTTTGTTGGGGAAAAGTACAGGGATTGTTGGTCAAGGAAGATGACATCATGACATTTGCCGTGAAACAAAATTAAAAATTAGTTACATATTTAGAAAATAAGCTGGCTAACCGATGCTTCTGAGGCGTTTTGGTAAGTAATGGATAATTAGATAATTCATTGATATTCATTTGGAAATTTAAATAAAAATCATACATATTTACGATGTAAATAATGTTTGTTTAAAATTATTATTTTCACTTTTAGCATGTTTATCCGACGTTTTAAGACGCTTATTAGCTATTATCTTTAAAAAATAGTGGGTCGAACTATCTAAATTCTCCAATTGATTATCTAATATATATTACGGTTATCAATTTATCATAATATTATTTTTAATTTGTAGTAAAAATTATTTTTAAAAAAAAAATAGTTTTATATGTAAATAGTTAGTGGAATTATCTAATTTGTCCAATTGAATGTCGTATACTCGTATATACATTATTGATTATAGACTTATGATATTATTTTGAATTTGTTCAATTGAGTGTCATGCACTCGTATATGTTATTATCTTGTTATTTTATAATTTTTCGGTGAATAACTTCATTTTCTAAAGTGCCATGCCATCGAAGGTTTAGTTTATTTCGTTCATCCATTGATATGAAACTTTATGTACGAAGGGAACATACCACATATCTGTAACATTAATCTAATAAAAACATGAGAATAATACGGAGCCAATTTAACATTTTAGCCTTTTAAGTAAAAAAAATGCGAGGCAAATTTAGCATTTATTCTTAACTCGTAAATTGTAATTCGATATTTGTCCTATATATAATTAGCTTCATCCATTACGAACTGTCGAAAATCCGACAACATAATCTAGTTGAATAGACATGGCTTCTTCGGTTCTTGTGTTCAATTGTGTTAATGCTTTACCTCTTAATCACTGTCATTTCTCACCGTCAAAGTAACCAAAACACATACTCCGTACAAATATAGAGCTTAATGGAATATGGATCATTTAGGCCAATGAATGAATTAGACAAATGCTTTCCACAAGTTGTTAGAAAAACTCCTGTTTTACTGTTGGTAAAGCAAACGTTTCCATTCATTCTCGAAACTGTGGTTATACTAGCTTTGGTAATCCAAAAGCCTTTCATTTAACATGTCATATATACTACACTGAACACTGAACAGTCCAACTAACTACCATACCATTTAATTACATCCAGTAATAATTAATTAATATTGCATACTAACATTATCTATAAATACTCACATAGTATAGGAAGTTAATCTGTCAAAAAAAAAACAGTGTATTCAAAATATCAAAAATGGTAAAACAAAAGGCAAAATGTAGTAGAACACCTGCATCAACCAAAACCAATATGAATGAGGAAACCAATAAGGCACTAGTACGCATAGAAACACCACTTGATGTTCCTCCTCTTATAACTTCCTACAATGATCGTATTCGACCTCTACTCGATGCGATCGATAAGCTACGGAACCTGAAAGTCATGAAGGAAGGTATTCAGCTTCCAACGATTGTCGTTGTTGGTGATCAGTCATCAGGGAAGTCCAGTGTGCTTGAGTCGTTAGCTGGGATCAGTCTTCCTAGGGGGCAGGGGATATGCACTCGTGTGCCGCTAATAATGCGGCTTCAACATTATTCGAATCCAAACCCACTACTCTCTCTTGAGTACATGGATAAAGTATTGCAGACTGATGAGGCGAATGTTTCCGAAGCAATTAACAATGCTACACAGGAAATAGCTGGAAATGCAAAAGGGATTTCTAATACACCTATAACTTTGGTGGTGAAGAAAAACGGTGTTCCGGATTTAACAATGGTTGATCTTCCAGGAATTACTCGTGTGCCGGTGCATGGACAGCCTGAAAATATATATGAACAAATAAGGGATATTATTATGGAGTACATTAAACCTGAAGAGAGTATTATTCTTAATGTTCTGTCTGCTACTGTTGATTTTTCGACGTGTGAGTCGATTATGATGTCTCAAAGTGTCGATAAATCAGGAAAGAGGACTCTTGCTGTTGTGACTAAGGCTGATAAGAATCCTGAGGGATTGTTGGAGAAAGTCACAAATGATGATGTCAGTATTGGGCTTGGTTATGTTTGTGTCCGAAACAGGATAGGGGAGGAAACGTATGAGGAAGCGAGGATTGAGGAAACAAGGTTGTTTCAGTCCCACCCATTGTTATCCAAGATTGATGATTCGATCGTTGGGATTCCAGTATTAGCTCAGAGATTAGTTTACATACAAGCTTATATAATCTCAAAGTGTCTGCCTAACATCATTGAGCAGATTAATGCAAAACTGAATGCTAATCTTGCTGAACTGAATAGCATGCCCAACAATTTGTCATCCGTTGCTGAAGCTATGGCAGTGTCCATGCAGATCATGGGGTCGGCAAAGGAATCTTTGAAGAAGATTTTGATCAGAGGGGAATACGACGAGTATCCTGATGATTTAGGTATGCATTGTACTGCTCGTTTTGCCGAGATGTTGAACAAGTTTTCTGACGATCTTCAGTCAATGAAAACCAAAACTGAAAATGCTGCTGCTTTTTTGATGGATGAAGTCCAGGTTCTTGAGGAGGCTAAAGGTATTGGGCTACCTAATTTCTTGCCTCGTGGTGCGTTTCTTACTATCTTGCAGCGCAATGTTAAGGAAATTTCTTATAATCCAGTTGATTTTGTAGAAAAGCTAGGGTTATACATCGAAAACGTAGTAGTCAAAGTATTGATGCAACACTGTGACAATTACCCACAGCTTCAGTCTTCAACGAGAAGGGCAGCAACTAATCTGATTAACAAGATGAAGGATCAATCTGTTAAGCGCGTTGTGGAGATTGTTGAGATGGAGAAGCTCACTGACTACACTTGCCATCCCGAATACATGAGTGTATGGACTGACCTTATGACAACATGTCAGGATCAGTTCATGAAGGTCATTGAGAATGATCATGAGGAATCAAAGATTACTTTGAAAGGATTTGGAGAGGTTGAGATCGGTCACTTGAGGAAGTTTAAGCATTTGGCTCAGCAAGCATTGGATATGAAGATAAGGATGATCGCTTACTGGAAAATTGTACTAAGAAGGCTTGTTGATTCAATGGCTTTGCATTTGCTGTTTACAATTCAGAATTTGGTCAATAAAGAATTGGAGTTAGAGATTGTGACTGAGTTGATGGGGCCTCACGGAACTGGAATAGAAAGGATGTTGGAGGAGCCTCCATCTGTTGCTATGAAAAGAGATAGGTTGAACAAGAGCATTAAACTGCTCAAAGAGTCCAAGGATGTTGTCTCAAAGATTATGGACAGAATTGCTCTTCCTGAATGAAATGAAGTGTTGGGTTACAAGCTAAGGCCGCGGTTTTATTAAGCTTCTCTCTTTTATTTTCATGTGTCTGTGTCGTAGTGTTGGGCTACTTATGTCGTTTTTTTTTTTTTTTTCCTTTTACGTACTTCTTTTGATTGATCACTACGCTAAGTGACTTTGCTTCTATTGTTAAGAAGCTGTTTCCTTAATGCTAGGTCTGCTAGTTAAAATTTGCTACTCAGTTCTGTATTATTTGATGCTTTAGTTGAATTATAGATTATTATGGTATTGGGCAACAAAAAAACAAATTAAGCAAAATTAACTTGAAATGTTTAACTTATCCTTGCATATTATTCTGTAACTGCTAATGCACGGAACAGATTGATCAGCCTCGTATTCAGCCATATACTTAATTATCCTTAGCTTTAGAAGATGAAGTCCAGCCATTTGTTCAAAAGAAGTATAAGAACCATTGCATTACTGTTTAATAGAGTATTGTAGATGAAGATATTAGATTATTAGGTTTAATACTTTCCATTGTTTGAGTATACACAGTGCCTCATCAAGCTGTGCACTTTTGCACTAGTACTCGAGCAATGAAGCATACGTTGGAGTGAGGTGTTGGAGCAACTTCATGAGTAGATTAAGAACACAGTACACTCCCTTGAGAAATTGTACATTATAGTGATGGCCTTCTCAATCTGTTTTTAACCTTGCAAAAATCATTGATGAATCCATGACCATAGTATTGAAACTTACAAATAAAAATGACGGTTCACAAGTCACAACCATCATATTCATGGTCCATCACATCTGTTTGATAATTATATAATCCACTCTACATATTGTAAGATTGGCCCAACATCTAATTAGCCAACTTCAATTAGGCGTGAACGATCGAGAAATTAATTAGCTAAGTTTTATTAAAAATACAGGAACAAATTAAAAAAAAGTCGCACAAATATTAACAACTCAAGTAAGTACACACATCCATCATATGCCAACATGCCAAGAGTCGCGAAGACCACATAAAACCTCAAACTCCACATCATTTGATACCTGCACCACTACTAATTAACGAGGAGAGCTCATTTCAACTACAATCTCCTGTTCCATGGTACATTGTCGAGATGCTTCACAACCATCCATGGCCGGTACAATATTGAGGCCTCTAAGTTCAATTTGGAACTCTTGGTTTCCCTTAAAAGTTGCTTGCTTCACATCATGTTTCTTCAACCCTTCTAAATCCATTGGTACTTCTTTCATTGTTGGCCTATCTTCACCTTTTACATGTAGACATTGCTCCCTAGTAGCTTTGCAATTGTGTGAATGAAGTTGCTCCTCAGTAGCTTCCTCAATAAGTCGAGGCTCAAAAATCTCAAGTAATTGGTTGTTATTCATTGCAAGAAGAAAATATGTTGCTAAGTTTATATCTTCATCCTCTTTTCCCCACAAAAGCGGCTTTCTCCTTGTTAAGAGTTGAAGAAGAACTACTCCAAAACTGTAGACGTCACTTTTCTCATTCAAATGGTTTATTTGTCTGGAAATACTCGGGATCTATATATCCAAAAGTACCTTGGACTAAGGTGGTGACTTGACTTTGATCGATGGGAACTAGCCTTGATGTTCCAAAGTCAGATATTTTAGCTGTAAGGTTGTCATCTAAAAGAATATTTGACGACTTGATGTCTCGATGAATAATAGGTATTGAAGCTGCCGAGTGAAAATAGGCGATTGCATTAGCAGCCTCCATTGCAATTCTTATACAGTTTTCCCATGAAAGCCAAGACACATCATCTTTTTCATGAATATGCTCGAATAAATTGCGCTGCCATTTGAGAAAAATTTCATAGACCAAGAGCGGCACTTCAGTCTCTAAACAACATCCCAAGAGTTTTACCACATTTCGGTGGTTGACTTGAGTAAGGATGACCACCTCATTGATGAATTGTTGAACTTGACTGTCACTACTAATCTTGGATTTTTTTTTTTATTTGGTAAAATCCCTCTGTAAACAGTGCCGAAACCACCTTTGCCAAGGATGTTAGTGTTTCCATAATTTTTTGTGGCCGTCTTGAGCTCAATGTCCTTAAATATTCTTATTGATTCTGCGCCTCTATACAAAGCAAGCTGTTGTTTCAGCAATTAACCACCATTTTGTTGAAAGAATTTCTCCTTCAATTTGATTAGTTTTCTTTTTTTGATGCAGACATATATGTTTCCAGAGCATGCCAACAATAAGCCAATAACAGAACCTACAAAACGTACTTAAAATGATTAATTTTTTGACATTATAACATATAGATCTTCGTCAACTATAATGAAATACTGACTATAACATGCATATATAGTAGCATACTTTCTCCTTTTTATCCACAAACCCATAACTTGTAAGTTTATGCATCACACAAGGTGATCGAGGGTTGCTAATGCGTGAACATTATATTATATCCGTACACAAGAGTAACTTTATGCATCACACAGGGTTAGCCGCTAGGCTTGCAATTGTACATCAGTTCAGTATATAAGAGTAAGTTTACGGACACACATGCAAGGACAAGCTAACCTTCTTTGAGATGGTGATCGATTGAGGAAAGCAAAAACCTCTTGCACACTAATTAAAACAATTAATCTCATTCTACAATCTACACTAGCGAAATAATATAATTATCCTTTAGCTACTGGATTTTCATTCTATGCTGCTCTTTTTCTAAGAGTTTGCCGGGGTCAGCATTTATTATGTATTCATCTTGGACAACCATCTATAGTTGTACAAGTTAGCAAAGAAAAGATATCATTGTAAGTAATATTTATATTGTATTTAAAAATTAAACTTACTATAGACAATAGCAACAACTATCACCACCATAGGATTATGTTCATTCCGGCCATTGCAAGTCCATATTGGACCATTCATGAAAGAAACATCAGTCGAATAATAAACCTGACTACACGCTCCTGGTTGGCAGTTTTCACACCCATGCAAGGCTGCAGAAAAGTTACCGACATTGGTCAATTGACAGTTCTATAACAATCAAAATCAGGAGGCAAAGGGAGGGAAAGGAGATAGGAAGAAGGGGAGGGTAAAGAAAGGAAGGAAGAAAGGATAACTTCAATTTTTTCCACATGTATCATGCGTAGGTTCTTGATTATTTGTGTAGTATATATCAAACTAGTAGCAAATCAACCGTAGAATGAAAGAAATTCTTATTGAATTATAACGAAACAAAAACAAAATGCCTTGAAGTTGTACGTTACCTTGACATCCATAGGGGATGTATGGATTCCCTTGGTAGCCATGTAGACATTTACATGAGAGTACGTCCGGATCCTTTCGTTTCGTCAAATGAATAACTACAGCTCCTGTATTTGTCATGAGAAGAAGGCATCATTCCATCTTTTTTGGAAACAATATTCCAGCCTAACACAGTTGGGACTGATGACAATAGATTAAGACTGTTTGAATCTTCAAGTTGCAACTCACTCATCATGTAGGTCTCATTGACTAACATGATGGTTCTTGTGCAATTACTAGAACTTGTAGGAATATTGTAAACATTGAGTCGATACATATCACTCTTTAAATTTATTAATTACACAACACCCAATGCCGACACAGGAAGCAATAATATTGTTATCTACATCCGGTGATTCATCACAGAATGAGCTACTGCAACCAGTGTAGATGCCATTGCTTCTACTCCTCAAAATGACGCTGCTTCTGCAGCCCCTAACTACCAAAACATTGTCGGTAGTTGAGTACCAATACGGTGTTCCACCTAAATCAAAGCTGTTTATGGTTGCATTTTTTGTACCACAGTACAAGTCCTTCCCACTGGGGTCTTTACTGTACATTGGCCTTATCCTCAAAATTATCACCGTAATATATAGCAGATTTTTTCTAGTGTTATCAGATCAATCTCAAGGTTATATAATGAACTCAAAAAAGGTTTAGGAGGATTCAGTTTTGAATCACAAACAACCTCTCAAAAGCGAGATGATGATAACAACCACTTCCGATTCCAAAATGGGTAAGGTATGCTCACATTCCCACATCTATATATCCGGACAGCCAGGAAGTGTCATGCCTGCCATTGATAATGCTAACTTCCATAGTATCGCTGCAAATAGCCCAAACAATCTTAGCTGCTGCTTCTTCTTCATTCTAGTAATTTCAAAATTATTGTGTGTGTTTTCCTCTTTTAAAATGTGCAACTTTGTGGTTACGTACTTAGGGATACAATGAGTAGCCTATCATCATATATAGTTTCAGAAGTGGAAGAAACTCTAGAAAATGAGAAAGGTAAACAGTTTCTAATTAATTTGTAAGAGCTCAAATTCTAAACTCATTTCCTACCTAGATATTAGCCTGACGAATGATCCACGTAATTCAATCTTTGACATTTTCCAAATGCAAGTCTTCGTTGACTTATGACAGCATAAATTAAAGCAAGGCACGCAAGAATTATTAAGCTGAACTATTTGAGCTATTTAATTTCCTGGTAAATCTGTTTGTTTTCTTAATTACAATAGTAAAACAAAATCAGTTCCATTGAATAAGGATGTCCATAATATGAAATTTTTGACCGACTCACTAATTCGAAAATGGCGGCTATGAAGAGTTAATCATTAATCATAACTCATAATCTTCGTTTTGAGAGGAACTAAAACAGAGTATTGAGAGCAATGGAACAGTGCTTTTGTGGAGAGAAAACTTGGAGAAAAGCTCTGAATATTATATTCATTCTCAAGGCTTTATATACATCCTTTAGACAACTCTAGAAGGCTAAGAGCTGGTACAAACAGCTCATTACAGGCATTGATGAATACAAGGACAAGATATGTACTATTAGGGCACCTAACAAAAGAAGACAAAAAATATAGGTGAGGCAAGTAGTGGCTCCAATGGTATGATAAGGGCATTGTACTGTGAATTAGTAGCCCACACTTAGCCCACAGCATCACATTGTCATTCTTCTCACAACATTTCTTCATGTATCTTCTACACTCCCCCTCAAGTTGGGGGTGAAGGGCCCTGAGCTCCCAACTTGTGCAAAAGTGTGTGATGCTGCATCACAGGTAGGGGTTTAGTGAAAAGATCAGCGACCTGAGCAGTTGAAGGAATATAGACAGGCTTAACATGACCATCTTGAACTTTGTCCCTAATATAATGACAGTCTATTTCAACATGCTTCATTTTTTCATGATGTGTGGGATTGACTGCAATGGACAATGCTGCCTTGTTGTCACATTTAAGAGTAACTGGAGTCAATTTTGTGATCCCTAACTCCTTCAGAAGTTGAGTTAACCAAGTTATCTCACAAGTTGTTAGGGCCATAGCCCTATATTCAGCCTCTGCAGTACTTCTGGCCACTGCCTGTTGTTTTTTAGCTTTCCAGGATATAGGTGAGGTGCCTAAGAGAACACAATAGCCAGTTGTAGACTTTCTAGTCATAGGGCATCCAGCCCAATCACTGTCACAATAGGCTGTCAGGACAGCTGAGGTTTGAGAGGCAAGAAGAATACCTTGATCAGGAGAGGAGAGGAGATATCTCAATACCCTGTTAGCTGCTTGCAGATGCACTGTAGTGGGGTGTTGCATAAACTGACTTAGGGTATGCACTGCATATGTGATGTCTGGCCTAGTTAATGTGAGATACAATAGTTTCCCAATCAACTTCTGATATATCACTGGGTCTAGTAAGGGATCTCCTTGATCTGGTGTAAGTTTCTTGGTGCAGTCCATGGGGACTTGAAGTTTTCTTGCATTGATCAGACCTTGTTCTTTGATTAGATCCAATGCATACTTCTTTTGAGACAAGAAGATACCTTGATCATTTCTATCAACTTCAATTCCTAGAAAGTATCTCAATTTTCCTAGGTCTTTCATGTGAAATGAGGTGGACAGAAGTGTTTTTGTCTGATTTATTAAGGATTTTGAGTTTCCTGCTAAAATCAGATCATCAACATACACCAAGACACACACTATATCACAGTCTACAACCTTGGTGAACAATGTGTAGTCAGTTTTAGATTGATTGAACCCTTGTGAAAGCAGTTCAGTGGATAATCTTGCAAACCAATTTCTTGGTGCTTGCTTTAGACCATAAAGGGATTTGTTTAGTTTGCATACTAAGTTCCTTTTCCTCACTGACAAAGTAGACTCTCCCTCAGCTTTATACACTCTACTGCCTAGACCTTCATATCCTTGGGGAAGAGTCATATAAACATTTTCTTCTAACTTACCATGCAAGAATGCATTTTTGACATCCATTTGTTCTGCATGCCATCCTTTCATAGCTGTTACAGCCAGTAAAGCTCTTACAGTTGTTAGTTTTGCTACAGGAGCAAATGTTTCATTGTAATCCACACCATATTTTTGTCTACATCCCAACACAACTAGCCTTGCTTTGAATCTGTCCATAGATCCATCTGGATTCAGCTTTGTTTTGTAAATCCATTTGTTACCAATGGCTTTCTTTCCCTTTGGTAGCTCAGTCACTTCCCAAGTTTCATTGGTTTCTAAAGCTTGTAATTCTTCATTCATAGCTTGTATCCAGTGATCATGCTTTACAGCTTCTTTAAAGCAAGTTGGATCTTTTATTTGGAGATGTTGAGACATGAATGCATAAAATTCTGGCTGCATTTGTGTCTTCACAGAATTAGATATAGGTGTGGCATTGACTTGAGCATTGTGTACATAGTCTGATAGCCAACTAGGTAGCTTAGTGTGTCTAGATGATCTTCTGACACTCATTTGCTCACTCTGATCAGCAGAAGCTTCCTCCACTTGCTCACCGACTTGTACTTGGTGATTTTGTTGCTCATTCAATTCAGCATTATTTTCTTGTTCTCCATCACCAAATAGTTCAGTATCATCCCCCATCCTCTCATTCTCTGTATTTTCTGGCATAGCTATTGGTGTGGGGTGATAATAAGATGGTTGCTTGTTGTCATGATTGTAGGGAAATATTGACTCATTAAATTTCACATCTCTACTCACAAACACTGATTTTGTGACCAAGTTGTAGAGCTTATACCCCTTTTGATGTGGAGGATACCCTATAAATACACATGGAACTCCTTTACAAGAGAATTTATCCTTCACTTGTGGATTGTAGGCCAGTGCCAGACATCCAAATGTTTTCAACTTTGAATAGTCTGGTTTGCAATTAAATATTTTTTCATAGGGTGTTGAGTTCTTCAACACAACAGTGGGAAGTCTATTAATAATATGTGCTGCAGTCAACACACAATCTCCCCAAAAACTTAATGGCAATCCTGATTGCATCCTCAAAGCCCTAGCCATTTCCAAAACATTCCTATGTTTCCTTTCTACTCTGCCATTTTGTTGTGGCCTGTCAACACATGAGGTTTGGTGTAAAACACCAATTTCATCAAAGAAAGCTTTACACTGTTCATCATCAAATTCTAATGCATTATCACTTCTTATTATTTTGACTGATTTCTTAAACTGTTTTTCAGTCATTCTGACAAACTGATATATTACTTTAAAAGCATCTGATTTGTGTTTTATAAGGTTAATCCATGTAGCTCTAGAACAATCATCAACAATGGTGAGAAAGAATCTATGATTGTTTCTAGTTGGAACTCTATAAGGTCCCCATATATCTATGTGTATTAATTCAAAAGGCTCATCAGCATGACTGAGGCTTAAATTGAAAGGCATTTTTGTGAATTTTGCCATAGGACAAGTCAAACAAACAGCATTCATATCATTACCACCAATAGGACAACCAATGTGCTTAAGTTTTTCAAAAGGAGCATGTCCCAATCTGTTATGCCACAGAACACAATTATTCATGATTGATTTACTAGAAACATTACAGTCTATTGAACTTTTGATATTCAATCTTTGTGTTCCTTCTTCTTCTTCCTTCAGAACTTCTTTCCACTCTTGACTGCCTCCTCTAATCTTCTTATTCACTAGATAATAGAGTCCTTGCTTCAACACACCAGCTGCTTTAATTGTCAGGGAAGCACAATCCTGAATCAAGCAGAATTTAGAATTGAACACAGCTTTGCAATTTTCATCTTTCAATACTTTCCCAATGGACAAAAGGTTATGTTTGAACTCAGGAACTAACAAAACATTCCTCAGTATTAGTCCATTATTAAGCACAACCTTTCCTTTGTGTGTGATGTGAGCATATTTTCCAGTGGGAAGATTTATCTTTAGTTTTTGTCTAACAACAGTAATGTCATGCAATATATCAGCATTGCCAGTCATGTGGTCAGATGCTCCAGTATCCAAAATCCAATCATTAACACTACTGCATGCATTGTGACAAAAAATCATACCTGCAAAGCTTGTGTCTATCTCCTCTTCAGTGTCAGATCCCATCTTCATCATGCTCTTGTGCTGTTTGGACACAGTATTCACTTCTTCTCCCTCAGTTTGAGCATTTCCTGCCCATCTTGGTTTAGCTTGAGCTGGCTTAAAACCATGTTGTTGTTTTCCTTTGCCTCCCTTGAATCCAGATGGCATTCCTTCATTTTTTTCAAATTTTTTTCCTTTAGGATGCCACTTAGGATAGCCTATTACTTTCCAGCATTTTTCTTTGTTGTGACCTTTAATCTCACAGACTGAGCACCATTCCTCTCTCTTTGACATCATTCCACTTGTTTCAAACTCTTCCTTACTTTCAACAGCAAATTCCTTTTGAGCTTCCTCTTGGATTAACCTAGCATATGCATCTTCAACTGTTGGAAGTGGTGTAAACATAAGCAGGTGACTCTTTTCAGCAGCATACTTAGTATCATCAATTCCATTCAAAAACTGAAACAATTTTTCTTCTTCTTGATCTGCTCTCATTTTTTCCAAGAACTTTCCTATTTCAGTGTTCATCTCAGTTATAATAGGATATTTCTTCATGGATTCTATTTCATCCCACAAGCACTTCATTTTGGAATAATACTCAGTGATGCTCATGTTCTCTTGCTTTATTTTGTACAAACTTCTACAAAGTTTATACTTTCTCATTCCATTGGTGAGATCATATCTTTTCTCCAACTGAACCCACATATCTTTAGCACTTCTTATATATCTCACAGTCTCCTTAACTTGAGGAATCATAGAACCAATCATCCAAGCTATTACCATGCTGTTGCAAGTGTCCCATTGATCTTGTTTCTCTGGATCAGTCTGGTGTCTAGTTATCAGACCAGTTACAAACCCTAGCTTTCTCTTAGAGGCTAGAGTAAGTTCCATATCCATCTTCCAAGCTTTGTAGTTTGATGGCCCCACTAGTTTCTCTTGTATGACACCTGTGTGAGGGCCATCAGAGGGGTGGAGATACAAGGGGCTGAGCATATCAGCCATAGTTAGGCCTTTTGAGGAAGATGATGAAGAAGATGCTGTAGAAGAAGATGCCATTTTAACAAAGATTGAAACAAGGCAGAGGAAGAAGACTGAGCAAAAAAAAATTGCAGAAGCAAGATACAAATGAAATATTGGACGAATGAAACAGACAAGTTTTAAGCGCACTTAGATCGGATTCAATGAACCATGCTCTGATACCATGAAGAGTTAATCATTAATCATAACTCATAATCTTCGTTTTGAGAGGAACTAAAACAGAGTATTGAGAGCAATGGAACAGTGCTTTTGTGGAGAGAAAACTTGGAGAAAAGCTCTGAATATTATATTCATTCTCAAGGCTTTATATACATCCTTTAGACAACTCTAGAAGGCTAAGAGCTGGTACAAACAGCTCATTACAGGCATTGATGAATACAAGGACAAGATATGTACTATTAGGGCACCTAACAAAAGAAGACAAAAAATATAGGTGAGGCAAGTAGTGGCTCCAATGGTATGATAAGGGCATTGTACTGTGAATTAGTAGCCCACACTTAGCCCACAGCATCACATTGTCATTCTTCTCACAACATTTCTTCATGTATCTTCTACAGGCTAAGAACAACAAAGAGGATGTCCTACCAAGCAGACAGATCTGTGGCCTAGCTATTTTGAGTGTTCACTGATTGTAACAGTTAGAAATCAGAAAACACCTTGGTCCATCAAATAATTAAGTACACCATAAACACAGATTAGGGGCGTAGGGAGTTAAGATCCTTAATAACAACGAAAACTAAGGGTTAACACATCAAGGGAAACAGTTGAAACAACTAAACGTATCAGACACTTACACACCAATAAAATTTCCAGGGACTTTCCGAACAGGAAACAAAATAAAAGAACCATAACTGTGTGAATGTGTGATCCTACTACTATTGGAAAAGAAGAAATTGAAGGATCGGATGCCCTCCCTCTTTTGGAAGACTTATCCATAGCCTAATGGCTAATGGCCTAATTAATCTGAAGACTTGCATTGACTCTACAAAACTGGAAAATTTCTTGTGCTCCGTATTATTCTAGTGTATATTACATACACAATTTTTCTTGTGTTCAAACTTAATGCTACTATCTACCGTATACAACAAAATTCTACTCTACTACATTTTGATTGCTTGATGTAACTGTAACCTTAATTACACCTTCTTCCATAATGTCCGTGTCATTCTAAGATTATATACCTTTCAAGCAACTACAAACCTCTCTTAGCGATCTAATATCTTATTTATGATCCTCCTATCACTATTTGGTACAAACAAGCTACAAAAGCAATACAAATCACTAATGCAGGGAAATTTAATTTGAACTTGTGACAATTATCTACACCTCTACCATACACAGATATAAGGCTTCAAACTAATAAATTAAAATAGAAAATAATGCTTCAAACGAGTCAAGCCAAAGTACGTTGTTGTGTGCTTGACAAGGATTTTGTGTTCACACAGCTCGAACAAGCTATTTTGATTTTGTTGCTTAAGTTTGGCTTGTTAATCTTTATCTTGGTCGACCTCGGCTTGACCTTACACTTTTACATCACAAATTACAAGATTGAGCTCTGACCAACTATACTTGATCTTACTTTACGGAGTAATAAACAAGCTTTACAAAAATGCATGTCTAGTTTAACACAATTGTGCCAATTATGGTGTGACTTTCCATTGTTAAGTGTTGAAGTTGAGCATTGTTCAAGTCTATCTCGTTTACTAAATAAGCTCCAAAAATTGGTGTTTGAGCATGTTTCTATTCACTTTATTTAATTTAAAGAACTTTACAAAGTTACAAATTAAATTTGTAAATTCTTTCTGATGAGTGCAAAGGCTATGAGCAACAAAAATCATTAGAAAAAAGATGAGACAAAGATCAGTCTACCTGTCAAACATTATTCTTTTTCGGCCATTCTAACTGTACAGCCTTGCCTGCATCACGAGCAACAAAAGTGATCCGAAGAAGATAAGACAAATTAAAGATCAATCAGCATAATCCCCCACTGTATAGCCTTGCCTGTGACATATATTAATCAAACTAATTGAAGCATACAATAAAGAAGATACCAAACAAAAACCAAGATTGGGAGCATGAATTAGATTAGTTTGCTTTAGATATCAACAATCACGTACTAAAGTGTTTGCAAACAGTACAGCAAAAATCTAGATTGTGAGCTTTAAAAGCCATGGTAAAATTTAAACACCAACAAGCTAAGTAAGCATAATCCTCTACTGCATATTCTACGTAATCTAAGCTTGACATATATAAAAATGCTGGGCTTGGACAATTAAGAAATCTTTTAACGGATTTTCCCAAGCGAAATATGAGCATAGCCTTCCCTTTGATCCACCTTCTCCTTCGAAACACGGTCAGGTCTGATCAATGGCATAACATACTGCAAAAAGCAAGGCAGATGCATGTAATCTTCATATAGGATGAATTGAATAATATAAATGACAATATGAACAACAATTGGGTATCCATGACAATTGGGTTATCCATCCTAAGGAACATCCAATTAAGATCAAAGGGTATATTTGAAATAATATATGCTTTTAAGTTTGTCAATTTTGCTCCAACAAAAACATTAAAGGCGAAGGTGCAATAATTGACAAAGAGACATGTATGAGAAACAAGGATATTAAAAACAACAAATCAGATAAATTAGAATGGCCAACAAGTGATGGAAAACTAGCTATTCAGCTACATTACCAATATGGTATCTTTGTCCTCTCTATGCGAAGTCGGATTCAGCTGTTGTAAAACATCTACAAGTAGGTCACGAGAATATATGTCTCTGTCACAAATGTTACCGTAGACTGCTATACGTACCCACAGTGAGCTAGGGATGGAAATACAAAGAAACAGAAAGTAAATACAATGACGTGAATTAATGAGTAGCCAAAAGGTAAAAACTACCAAAACAAAAACAATTTCAACTAGAAATTAAAAAAAAAAATACATACCTCGGCAGAAGGAACTGTAGACACCGAAAATTTATTAAAGTGTCAAAATTAAAATAAATTAATTTTTTGAGTTAAATAAAATAAATATTTGCTCAATATAATTAATTTAGCCGTTTAAATTAAAATATTCAAATTAATTTAATAATTTGGGTCATAATTACATTATTTGGGCCGACTATATTGTTAGTCCAAGTAAAATGTTTATTGGGCTAAAAAGACTACAAAACTTCCAACTCATCAGAAGAGTCCAAGCTACACTTCTCCGGGTCCAAGATGAAGGTCAAAATCTCCTATAAATACCCATCATCACCTCAAAGGGGAAAAGGAGGAGAGAAATTCATTGGGAAAAAAAAGTCAATCGAAGACATTCCAAAAAATTTACAAACTCTCTCTGTCAGCAATCAACAAGCACTACAAAATTGTGCCGGTTGTTCGGGGATACTCAAATACATTCAAAGTGACATTGAAGCTGGTCAACCCCCACTCAAATTTGGTTGACGTCAGCAACTGTCAAATTTGATTGACGTCGACAAGTGTCATCCTAGCAGTGAAACAGAATCAGAAGGCTTAGTTTATTTTTTTATAAACTGTTTACAGAGATTGTACCTACATTCAAATTATTAATAAAATATTATTTGTTTACTTAATTACTTGTCGTTGACTTGAAATTTAGTAGCAACAGGAACAATATTGTTTGTACGTGATTTCTCTATTAGTGTAATGTAATGGTTAAATACAGTTTCAAGCTTTTCCAATTCATAATCAAAATTAAAGTCAGATTCTACGTACGAATAAGATCTGCAATGCAAAGTTTATAGGAATACATTACCACCCGATACACATGTACATAATTTTATGTCATGAGAATATGATAAAGACACATGTGCATAACTATAGGAGTTTAAGCAAGGTGAACATGCATAGCCCTCTTATTTGCTCGGAAAAATAACTAATTAAGGGTAAAATAGATCGACATAAACCAAAGTAGGATGCAAAGACAAGAGACGGTGCGAACACAATATAAATATAAATATAATCTAAAAATGAAAGTACAACACATAGAAACACTTGTACGTAATAGGTATAGAGACGCCATTGTAATGCGCAAGACGTTTCAAATAATGATCGAGATAGAGACATTTCATCAAGTCAAATATATAGATAGGCAACTCGCATAGGAATAGCCGCAGATCCAAGAATCAACACAATCTCCAGCAAGTAACCAGAAATTTTTATGTCAAGTCGTTGTAAATAATAACAAAGGGAGGTAGGAATATATTAAAATAAAAATAAAATGGCTACTCATAACAACCGTCATCTTGTTTTTCTTATGGCTTCCTAACTTTGGATTATTATTGGGAGGATTTTAGAATATATATAGTACCTCTGCTCGGATTTAATTGCGACAAAAATATTATCTTCTAGACTAAGTGGCATGGTACCTCATCAATTGGGTTTTAGTTTGAGTCCAATTATTATTAGTTTAACTTTCTTTATTATTATTATTTTTTTATTTTTTTTATTTATTTTATTTTCTTTCTCAACACTCTTTTCAAATTATTTCACTTCTTCACTTTTATTACTACCTCCGTATTTGATTACTTGCAACAAATGAATTTTTTATGTCTCACAAATTAAATAATACCCTTTTGTTGCAATTAAGGTAGTATTTCAGAATATTGACTACTAAATTTTTTTTATTTACAATTTTCTTCTTTTTTGTCTTTATTCAATGTATTTAATATTTGATTTGCATTAATACTCATTGATTTATTAACTAGAAACTACAATGGTGTAATTTAAAGCAATTTACTAAACCGATTAGCGTTTTTAATCAAAGGTTAGTTGCTTTTTAAAAATTTGTTGCTTATTGTGAATATTATAAGTTACTTTCATGAATATAAGTATTATTGTATTAAATATAATAGTATGTGATGTAGAAAGAGTTCCTGGTAGGGTCTCTTCAACTGAATACGTGGAGAGGGAACTAGAGGACTACACGTCAGATGGACAGGTGTTGGCTTGTTCACTTCCTGATGGCTCGGACCTCGATTCCTGCAAAACAAGGGAATAAAATCCTCGTAGGATTTTTTCCCCCTCCGATGCTTAAGTAAGTATTTGTATGAGGATTAAGGCAAATTAACAATAATTAGCAATTTGGTAATCTAGAGAGGGAAACTAGTGAGAGAAATTCTCTTAGTGTGATGAATGAAGATTTGATTGAATGTTTGAATGTTGAATGCCCCCAAAATGATGATTTTGAGGGGTATTTATAGCCTTAGGTTTGGAGGCCAACAAATAGGACGATGACATTTGTCATCGTCTAATTGGTTGAT
>PYUH01003976.1:3798593-3842293 GCA_016808085.1 Suaeda aralocaspica
GGATTTTGTTAGAAAACAGATTGCTTTGAGTAAGGCAAAGACACAGGAGCTGGAAACTAAAGTTCTCTCAACCGAGGAAGTTAAGAAGGCTACAAAACTATTATGACCTAATGCCATTGTTTGCAGCAGCATTTAGCACTTTGTAGCAACACTTGATGATCTTGTTGTAGTAGTCAAAACCCTATTGCAGGAGAAGCCAAATCCGGCTGGCACATCGTTGCTTAACTGAGCCTCGATGGCAATGGTGATGAATCATGACAATTTAGTTAAGCTATATGGTTGTTGTCTTGGACATTTGTTCCAATACAAGTGTATGAATTTCTACCAAATGGAAGCCTCTTTCAACATTTCATGAAGTTAGGCCAGTGGAGGCTATAAAGTGGGTGGATCGTTTGAGGGTTGCAGCTGATATAGCCTATGCATTATCTTATATGCATATGCCTTGTCAAGCCGGTGGTGCACAGGGATGAATCAGCAAGTGTGCTTCTTGATTATTCATTCCATGCCAAATTATCAAACTTTGGGTATAGCGTCCCCATTACTCCAAACTTGACACCTCAAAGATGGCCAGTTGAAGGAACTCCGGGATATATTGATTCTGATATATAAAAAACTCAAAGAGTGACTGATAGTGTGATGTATAGCTTTGGAGTTTTGATGTTGGAGCTATTAACAAGAAGACAGCCTTCTGATGTCCAGAGCTGGGGAAGATTTGGTTGATAGTTTTGTTTCATCAGTGGAGAAGATAGCAGATGGAGATGATCGACAACAAGGTCTTGGAACAAGCGTAGGGATGATATTCAGCGAATTGCACGTCTTGATTGGATGTGTGGAAAAGATTAGAGCTGAGAAGCCATCATGATTGAAATTGTTGAGCAGCTTTGGCAGATAGTGAGGAGCTACTTTGAAGATGTGGAAAATCCAGGTTTGTGTAGGAGACAAAATTTATGAATCAGTAACTGTAGTAATATAAATTTATTTTTAGGAAAATAATGATTCACAAACCGAAATAACATAATACCCTAATTCTTACGCAGGTTTTTGCTTAAATTATCTTTATATCTCTTGCTTTCTTATTTATCTCTACTAAACTTTACAATTAAACTTTTGTTTTGTTAATAATGCAGAGGATGAGAAATCTTCTCATTTCTAGCCACCTATTAATTGTATCCAATGTAATGTAAGCGCAATAATAATAATAAATGAGTAAATCCTATATTAGAAGTTTGAATTTCAACAGTCTACAACAAAGCAGCAACATAAAGTATCTGCCTGGAATAAAAACATTGACAGAACTCAGATATAGTCCTTTGTAGAAGTGTAACCCATCTAATCTATTTATTGATGCAAACGAACCACATTTACCTTGATTGAGTCTATATGTATATATAGGAAAGACTTGGATATTAATCTTGAAAATGTGGGTTTCGTAGTATAACAACAAATCTAATTCGATCAAAATAATTCGTGTTGGCTAAACATGAATCAATAAAAGGAAATCCAGATATGGGTTTAAAAATCGGTAGATAAATTACGCATACAAATGATCACCCAAGAATTTACTGAACCTTTATCAAGAATGATGTGTCTTGATGCTTTGCTTGTATGTTTCGTATGTTTTTCATCATCTCTTGCAGAGGTTTTGTATGTCTACCCAATGTAATTCAGAGAATGGGATTAGTATAGTCTTATACTAGGATTTCTTTCTAGCATGGAGCCACAAAGGGCAATGATGTGGATAGTATTCTTTGAGGTTTTGAACCCACCCACTAAAATTAGCAAGCTACGCACTAGGATGCTTCAGGGTTCACTAAAAGTACAAAATTGAATGCTTCAATAGTCTTTTTTCTGTCTGAGGTTTGGCTACACTGAGAAGTTGAACCTAAGAGAAGGCTAGTGTAAAGATGTACACATGTGAGGATTCTGTGATGTTTTGTCTAACAAAGTCATATTGACGATGTGACTGTGTGGGCTGGGGAAGGGGTTTCCTACTAGCGTCAAGTAGCCGAAAAATTCCCTAATAGAGATATTGACGTGCTGTACGTGCCGTGGAACTAAATTGGGCCTAGAGCTTGACTAATAAGAATATTATTCGCGTAGATTGAAGGCTAGTTGGCAAACGGAGCCATAACAGAAAATAATATGCACTACCAGCAAAAGCAACCTAAAAGAGCATTTTATAAGAGCAGAATTTGTGCAGATAAAAAGCAGACAAAGATGAGACTCAGAAGTAAAGTGTAGTACTTAGTAGTTAGTACAACAATCAATGAACTCTAATTAAGAATTAGTTCAACAACAATAACCAATAATTTAGTCATTAATGTTCCAATGGTTCGTATCATTCTACAGAATGTCTAAGTAATGGCTTATATCATGGCTGTCAATTCAATTGTCAAAATACAGAGGTTTTTCCAAAAGGAAAAGGATTGTGCATAGTCTGTATTTTTTCCTACAAGGATACAATGCTGCTATATTGCAGTCTATTCAATTTATATAATACTAAATACTACATTATGTCAAAGTCATCCACTATGTCGGATACAGACTGCCAAACATGAATGCACAACACATTCAGACGAAAAATATCATGGACTTCAGGAAAAAGAGGCTAGTACTGATTTCAGTTAAAACAAACAATGTCTAAATCACAATTCACTAAGCTTGTAGTTTCCAGATTCTAGTGGACAGAAACATGACACTCCTAAGTATTTCCACGGATCGTTGATCTTGAGACACATATCTAAAAAAAGAAACAATCATCATTTAAAATACCAATTTGAAAAGAGATAAGAATTAGCCTCTGAATTTTGTCATCCAGCCTAAAGACTGTGAATTTACCAATGCTATGAACCATAAAAAAACAGTCAGACAGAACAATATATCTAAAACTCTTGTTTATACCCAGGTTCTAATAGGAGTCAAGCAGCAATCTTACTAGAACACCCAAAGTACCTGATGGCCTGTGTCCCGTACTTACAGTGCGCCGTGTCACTGTGGTCATGGTGACCAGTAAAGATTGTTGAAATTTACAAAAAGGCTTAGGGATTTCACGTTATAGCTAGTAGGGGTCAAGTAAGTATGGTAACAATTATCAAACTGAAGTTCATGACTTCTTCTGAGGAAGTTATTTTCAGAAGTCACAGATATTCTATTGGAGAAAAAAAAAAAAAAAGCAAGATCAACACAAGAAGCAAATGCAGTCTGATCAGTGACTGTTTTTAATGCCTAAAAACACATCAATGAAGAAACCCAACTTGGCATATTAGGCTACTGAATAGTACTTCCTGATTTCTATTTCAATGGAAACTTATAAGCAAAACTATAAGCAATGATTACAGAATACTCAATGTCACCAGGATGAGATTTTATATTATGTGAAAACTAAGATTATCTCTGTTTGGTCAAGAAGTGTGGAAAGAAAGAAGTGACAGAGAGATAGAGCAATGTTCTTCAGTGTGATTTTTATCTGGAGTTAACTATTGCCCGCATCACTTCAATTTCTGTGAATTTTTGCATATTCGCCTCTGGTAAATTGTTTTGATGTGAAATGGCAATATCACAGTTGACTGATTATTTCCAACTGTAAAGAAACTTCTTTCATTGTAGGCCTTTGCTTCCCATCCATGTTTAAACACTGTTAGCAAGATTTGAAGTGGCATGGATGCTTTCTTTCCTTCCCTCTTTTGCAACTCGAGCTGCCAGTATGCTATACAAGTCTGAATTTTCCATAGCGACAGAAAACACCATACCAGACTTTGTCCATTAAGAGTGTTAGCAGACGAATTGCCGTTTGCCCTGTCAAAAGCTCCACAAGAACATCCAAAGCTGTAAACATCACTCTTTTCAGTAAATTGGTGAGAGCAGAAGTATTCAGGATCTAGAAACCAAAGTGCCTTGAACACAAAGTATTAAATGAGTTTTATCTGTAGGAATAGATCTTGATGTTCCGAAATCAGATATTTGGCTCTATTATTTGCATCAAGGAGTATATTTAAGGATTTGACGTCTCTGTGGAAAATGGGATTTGAGGATGCTGAGTGCAAGTAAGAAAGAGCTCCTGCTACATCTACAGCGATTTGTAACCGTTTTGCCATGACTGGAAATCTTCACACGGAACAGGATATATTTAGAAAGAGTCCCATTTGGTATGAATTCATAGACTAACAGCGGAACTTGTGTCTCTAAACAACATCCTAATAGCTTGACAATATTCTATGGTTGATTTGCGATAGAATAACCACTTCATGTAAATTGACCCAACTGTCTCTGCCCTTATCTTGGATTTTTTTATGGCCACAATATTTCCACACTCAACATACCTTGTAGACTGTACCTTGACCTCCTGACCCAGTACTTGTCCTCGTTAAAGTCATCAGTGGCTTTCTTAAGCTCATAGCCTGTGAAATTCGTGTTTTTTCTATCATACCTTCTCAGATGACAGCTGTTGTTGCAAAAGCAATCCACCATTTTGCTTAAAGTTTTGCTCTTTGCAGTCTTTCCTTTCTTCTGCTGCGCAACAAAAAGCCAAAATCCTCCAAGAAAGAAAAGTATAGATCCTACCCAAGCCAAGTCCTGCAGAGTGCAGATTATAGATATATTATCTTCAAGAGAGCATAGCAAATAGCAGAGGGTAATTCACCTAACTGTTACTTTGCTTTCGAGGCTGATTAATAAAGTTGAACAGCTTCAGCAATCGATCAGTATTTACTGCTACAAGAAATAAGTAAATAGTAATACCTAGACCAACGATCAATTTCATGCTGTTAGGACTCTTCGGCTGACAAACCAGTTCCATCTTTCCTTCCATCTTCCGTATAACCACTTGGGCAGTAACACTCAACTTCTGGAGTATTGTTGCAACTTCCAGAACAAGGATTATCTTCCTTTGTACACTCGTCAATCTCTGGAAAAGGAGGCACAAATACTTTTACGAGGGTCGCAAGATTTTCTTTTACTTCTTAAGCTACAGAAAAAGAAAGAAAAGAAAACATACAGCTACTGCGGGGGAGGGAGGGGGGGACTAACCTGTACATCCAGGGTTAAGATAAGGATTGCCCTCATACCCAGTAATACAGTTACAAGCGGTACCAACACCCAAAGTTTGATCAAGATCCATACAAGTTGATTCTGTGAATGAATATGTTGCGAGTTTATCTGAGCATCTTTACAGAACCCATTGGGTAAACCAGTCAAGCAAACAGGAACAGTTTTCGGAGGTGGAGACCTGAAACCCTCGAAAGGTCGAAGCTCGATTTTCAAGTATATAAGCATAGCTGCAACCTTGGGGAAACACTAGTATTGTAATTTATCTTTTCTAAGCTAGCATTCAAACCTGTAAAGCCTTTGGAATGGAAGCTTCACAGCAGCCAATGCCAGAACACATCTCATCAAGTAGATCCTTTCTCTAGTACACAGTGCAACACAACTAGCCACCTCACGGTTAGTATCTGTTTGTGTCTCAATCAACCCATAGTGATGACAGCCAGTGACCACAAATGTTGGAGGTGGTGACACAGCATAGGGTTGGGTAGTCAGATTGGCATTATGCCAGTGCTTTCACCTGATCTGTTTCATCAGAATTGCAGAAGAAGCGGCAGGATATCCTGTAATTTTCAACTGGTCTCAGAGATATCAGAACCTGCCTGCCAGGGAGTCTAGGTACAGAGTAATTCTTTTGATGTCACAAACTATGACATAGTTGTCCCCCAAAGCGCAGCCTTCCCAATACCAAAAGGTAGGGTATTGTCACGTTCCACATGTACGAGGACATCCAGGCAGCGTAGTGTTGACAGCAGTGAGCATGTTTTCTGGGTATGAGTGTGAGAATGGCCCAAACAAGACATAATAAAGCCAGCAGAAGATATGTCAGAGAATTGGATTTTGCTAAGGTTATTTTCCTCAACAGAAACATCTCTCACTGCAGTATGTGGCTAATATTTCTCAACATATGCAGCCTTCTTTATGGGTAATAAAAAGGAATATATTACAGATTTTATAAAAAAATTATTACACTTTGTAGTCAATTATGATCCAAAGTCAAAGTAAAGATACTTTTCGCTCTAAATGCACTATTGATAAGAAATGAAGCATGTTGTTCATCTAAGAAACTGCTGCACTTGATAGATATCATTTAAAGTGTATTTCTACAAGCCATTAGCATAATATTACATTTAATTGGTATGCTTGTCTGATTTTGCTTTTGCTTATTGAAAAGTAAAAAGCTAATTTTATGTATGCTTATTCCTATTCTCGATTAGCGGAGTAGATTATTAATAGTCATACCCACTAACTATTATTCCTGCACGTACGTAGTGACTCCAAAGGAGATCTTTCAGTCTTTCTTTACAATCTTCAAAAGCAGATTTCATAATCATTGTTCATCTTTTTTTTTTTTAATGATTTAAACTTAGCTTCTTATTATTTTACAAAGAGCATGGAAATTTGTTTTAAACAAGTCAGTGTAACGTTAGTTCAGTTGTTCCATTTCTCCTCTAGCGTCAAGATAGTAGATTTCAGCCCCTACAAGAAGTGGTTTTACTAAATGTTTTGAGGGTCTTTTTTTGTGTTCAAAAACCCTTAACTGGAGTACTGTACCTCGTGTATTTGTAGTTGTTCTCACGGGCTCTAGTGTTTAAATGTATCAGCAATTTTCATCCGCTTCAGTTGCAGCTTCCATGGAATGTCTTAGTCAAATAACTTGGTTGGCGGCTTACCATTTGCCATGGAAATCTTTCTGTTTGTTTATTAGTAATGCCTAACCATTATCTAAATGGGGTTGCAGAGAAGAAGATTAAGTAAACACAAAATCGAAGTGTTTACAGTACTTGCGTCCACATATACATCCGGTACACTGAACTGGATTTAAAAGCAGGTCTTTATCATTATGTATCTTTCTTCCTTGAAGCCTACATATTGTCTCTTTTCAAATTGACACTGTTTATCAATTAAACGTAAGCTAGTTAGTTTACTCTACAGAGAGAATTAAAAGTACGTTTAATTACAGCATAATCGCTTTTTAATTAGTTCAAGTGATGTCTTGAACCAAATAGATTTCATTTTTTTGTAAAAAAAAATTGTTGTACATTTTTGTTACGAATTAAAAAAATTATCTAAGGAAAGGTAACCAATAAATTACAATAACAAAACTTGACCTATATCTATTCTACAAAACAAGCAGCTTCTTCAGAACCAAAGCGCGCGCTTTCGCTGTTGTCCTTTCCTGTGTTCCCTTAACTCTCTCTATTTCAGGACTTGTATCTTGAATTTGTTTACGAGCTTTGATCATGATCCGGACAGAACTGTATGATTGCCTTCGCTACTGCTGAGCTCGGTGCTAATATTATCCAGCAATGATCTACCTTCAAAGTAATGCTCCGTTGCTATCTTTAAAGCAAGGAATTGTCTGCACCCTGGTTTTCGACAGGGGAGACTCTGCAGGCTTACTCGATCGACGACATTATACAACTCTGATGATGAAGATACCTCAACACTAATATAACTGGGCTCAAGTTCTGCAACCATTCTTTCATAAGCTTAGTCACCACAGTTGCATTTTTGGCTGATAACTCAAGCTCCTTCGTCATCTCTTCTGTTACAGAATGAATGTATCAGTCTGAAAAAGAACTCAAACTCAATTTTAGTGCAATATATGTCCATTTCACGAATCCATACTTCATTAGCACTGATGCTTGTTCTCTGTCATCTTGCCTTTTAAGATGAATAAATACTTGTCATGATAGGCGATTTCACATTCATCATCATCAGCAGCAACAGCAGGAGACCCATCGGATCATTATGTGCAGTACTAAAACTATTAATTGTTGACAATGAATAAAGATTCAGAGCTGCAACTCATAACGCTCGGTGATATAGATGATCCTGAATCACTGGTGCAAGAAACGGATCATTCAAGAGCTCGAATGCAGACGGTCTCTCAGGAAGGACTAAACACTTCTCAATAAAGTGCTTCACCTCATCATCAGTCACTGTGACTAGAATGAAATCTTGGGTGAAGGTGCATTCAAAACTGTTTATAAAGGTTTTGATGAAGTTAATGGTTTAGAGATTGCATGGAGTAAAATCAAGTTATCTGATAAAGTATTCAAGTCTAACAAATACCTTGAGAGTGTTTGTTCTGAAGCCAATCTTTTGAAGTCTTTGAAGCATGATAATATCATGAGATGCTTCCATTCTTGGGTCGATAGCGACACCAAGACTGTTAATATGATCACTGAACTCTTTACTTCAGGTAACATGAGTGAATACCGCAAGAAACACAATGTTGTTAATCGAAAGGCGATCAAGAATTGGGCTAGGCAGATTTTGAGAGGCTTAGATTGTCTTCACAGTCATAGTCCTCCTATTATTCACAGGGATCTTAAGTGTGATAACATCTTTGTTAATGGAAATTCGGGTAAAATTAAAATAGGAGACCTTGGTCTTGCAACCATGCTTCAGCAAGGTGCTACGGCTCGTGCTGCTGGTGGTACGCCTGAGTTTATGGCACCTGAGTTGTTTGATGAAGAGTATGATCAGTTGGTGGATATTTACTCTTTTGGGATGTGTTTGCTTCAGATGGTTACTCGTGAACTTCCGTACAGTGAGTGTACTAATTCTGGTCAGATTTACAAGAAGAAAATATATGGGATCAAGCCTGCTGTTCTTAGCACAGTGACTGATGATGAGGTGAAGCACTTTATTGAGAAGTGTTTAAGTCCTGCTTCTGAGAGACCGTCTGCATTCGAGCTCTTGAATGATCCGTTTCTTGCACCAAGTGATTCAGGATCATCTATATCACCGAGCGTTATGAGTTGCAGCTCTGAATCTTTGAATTCATTGTCAACAATTAATAGTTTTAGTACTGCACATAATGATCCGATGGGTGGGTCTCCTGCTGTTGCTGCTGATGATGATGAAGTAGTGAAATCGACTATCAGTGACAAGTATTTATTCATCTTAAAAGGCAAGATGACAGAGAACAAGCAATCAGTGCTAATGAAGTTATGGATTCGTGAAAGTGGACATAATATTGCACTAAAGATTGAGTTTGAGTTCTTTTTTCAGACTGATACAATTCATTCTGTAACAGAAGAGATGACGAAGGAGCTTGAGTTATCAGCCAAAAATGCAACTGTGGTGACTAAGCTTATGAAAGAATTGGTTGCAGAACTTGAGCCCAGTTATATTAGTGTTGAGGTATCTTCATCATCAGAGTTGTATAATGTCTGTCGATCGAGTAAGCCTGCAGAGTCTCCCCCTGTCGAAAACCAGGGTGCAGAACAATTCCTTGCTTTAAAGATAGCAACTGAGCATTACTTTGAAGGTAGATCATTGCTGGATAATATTAGCACCGAGGACTCATGCAGTAGCGAAGGCAATCATACAGTTCTGTCCGGATCATCTGATCAAATGCTCGTAAACAAATGTCAAGATAAGCAAGGTCCTGAAGATAAGAGAAGAGTTAAAGGGAAACACAGGAAAGGGACAACCAAGGCGCGCTTTGGTTTTCTGAAGAAGCTGCTATGTTTTTGTAGGAATAGATAGTAGGTCAAGTTTTTGTTATTGTAAATTTATTGGTTACCTTTCCTTAGATAATTTTTTTAATTCGTACAGAAAAATGTACAACAATTTTTTTTTTACAAAAAAATGAAATCTATTTGGTTCAAGACATCAAACTTGAACTAATTAAAAAGCGATTATGCTGTAATTAAACGTACTTTTAATTCTCTCTGTAGAGTAAACTAACTAGCTTACGTTTAATTGATAAACAGTGTCAATTTGAAAAGAGACAATATGTAGGCTTCAAGGAAGAAAGATACATAATGATACTAAGACCTGCTTTTAAATCCAGTTCAGTGTACCGGATGTATATGTGGACGCAAGTACGTGTATAACACTTCAGATTTTGTGTTTACTTAATCTTTCTTCTCTGCAACCCCATTTAGATAATGGTTTAGGCATTACTAATAAACAAACAGAAAGATTTCCATGGCAAATGGTAAGCCGCCAACCAAGTTATTTGACTTAAGACATTCCATGGAAGCTGCAACTGAAGCGGATGAAAATTGCTGATACAATTTAAAACTACTAGAGCCTCGAGAACAACTACAAAATACACGAGGTACAGTACTCCAGTTAAGGGTTTTTGAACACAAAAAAAGACCCTCAAAACATTTAGTAAAACCACTTCTTGTAGGGGCTGAAATCTACTATTCTTGACGCTATAGGCAGGAAAATGGAACGAAACTGAACTAACAGTTACACTGAGACTTGTTTAAAACAAATTTCCATGCTCTTTGTAAAATAAATAAGGAAGCTAAGTTTAAATCATTAAAAAAAAAAAAAAAAGATGAACAATGATTATGAAATCTGCTTTTGAAGATTGTAAAGAAAGACTGAAAGATCTACTTTGGAGTCACTACGTACGTGCAGGAATAATAGTTAGTGGGTAATGACTATTAATAATCTACTCCGACTAATCGAGAATAGGAATAAGCATACATAAAATTAGCTTTTTACTTTTCAATAAGCAAAAGCAAAATTCAGACAAGCTATACCAATTAAATGTAAATATTATGCTAATTGGCTTTATGTAAAATACACTTTAAATGATATCTATCAAGTGCAGCAGTTTCTTAGATGAACAACATGCTTCATTTCTTATTCATATAGTGCATTTAGAGCGAAAAGTATCTTTACTTTGACTTTGGATCATAATTGACTACATAAGTGTAATAATTTTTTTATAAAAATCTGTAATATATTCCTTATTAATTACCCATAAAGAAGGCTGCATATGTTGAAGAAATATTAGCCACATACTGCAGAGGTGAGAGATGTTTCTGTTGAGGATAATAACCTTAGCAAAATCCAATTCTCTGACATATCTTCTGCTGGCTTTATTATGTCTTGTTTGGGCCTCATTCTCACACTCATACCCAGAAAACATGCTCACTGCTGTCAACACTACGCTGCCTGGATGTCCTCGTACATGTGGGAACGTGACAATACCCTACCCTTTTGGTATTGGGAGAGGCTGCGCTTTGGGGGACAACTATGTCATAGTTTGTGACATTCAAAAGAATTACTCTGTACCTAGACTCCCTGGCAGGCAGGTTCTTGATATCTCTGAGACGCAGTTGAAAATTACAGGATATCCTGCCGCTTCTTCTTGCAATTCTGATGAAACAGGATCAGGTGAAAGCACCTGGCATAATGCCAATCTGACTACCCAACCCTATGCTGTGTCATCCACCTCCAACATTTTTGTGGTCACTGGCTGTCATCACTATGGGTTGATTGAGACACAAACAGATACTAACCGTGAAGTTGCTAGTTGTGTTGCACTGTGTACTAGAGAAGAGGATCTACTTGATGAGATGTGTTCTGGCATTGGCTGCTGTGAAGCTTCCATTCCAAAGGCTTTACAGGTTTGGAATGCTAGCTTAGAAAAGATAAATTACAATACTAGTGTTTCACCAAGGGGTTGCAGCTATGCTTATATACTTGAAAAATCGAGCTTCGACTTTCGAGGGTTTCAGGTCTCCGGACCTCCGAAAACTGTTCCTGTAGTGCTTGACTGGTTTATACCCAATGGGTTCTGTAAAGATGCTCAGATAAACTCAGCAACATATTCATGTCAGCAGAATACAACTTGTATGGATCTTGATCAAACTTTGGGTGTTATAGGCTACCGCTGTAACTGTATTACTGGGTATGAGGGCAATCCTTATCTTAACCCTGGATGTACAGGTTAGTCCCCCCCTCCCTCCCCCGCAGTAGCTGTATGTTTTCTTTTCTTTCTTTTTCTGTAGCTTAAGAAGTAAAAGAAAATCTTGCGACCCTCGTAAAAGTATTTGTGCCTCCTTTTCCCAGAGATTGACGAGTGTACGAAGGAAGATAATCCTTGTTCTGGAAGTTGCAACAATACTCCAGGAAGTTATGAGTGTTACTGCCCAAGTGGTTATTACGGAGATGGAAGGAAAGATGGAACTGGTTGTCAGCCGAAGAGTCCTAACAGCATGAAATTGATCGTTGGTCTAGGTATTACTATTTACTTATTTCTTGTAGCAGTAAATACTGATCGATTGCTGAAGCTGTTCAACTTTATTAATCAGCCTCGAAAGCAAAGTAACAGTTAAGGTGAATTACCCTCTGCTATTTGCTAATGCTCTCTTGAAGATAATATATCTATAATCTGCACTCTGCAGGACTTGGCTTGGGCTTAGGATCTATACTTTTCTTTCTTGGAGGATTTTGGCTTTTTGTTGCAGCAAGAAGAAGAAAGGAAAGACTGCAAAGAGCGAAAAACTTTAAGCAAAATGGTGGATTGCTTTTGCAACAACAGCTGTCATCTGAGGAAGGTATGATAGAAAAAACACGAATTTTCAAGGCTGATGAGCTTAAGAAAGCCACTGATGACTTTAACGAGGACAGAGTACTGGGTCAGGGAGGTCAAGGTACAGTCTACAAAGGTATGTTGAGTGATGGAAATATTGTGGCCATAAAAAAATCCAAGATAGAAGGGCAGAGACAGTTGGGTCAATTTATCAATGAAGTGGTTATTCTATCGCAAATCAACCATAGAAATATTGTCAAGCTATTAGGATGTTGTTTAGAGACACAAGTTCCGCTGTTAGTCTATGAATTCATACCAAATGGGACTCTTTCTAAATATATCCATGTTCCGTGTGAAGAGTTCCCAGTTACATGGGAAATACGGTTACAAATCGCTGTAGATGTAGCAGGAGCTCTTTCTTACTTGCACTCAGCATCCTCAAATCCCATTTTCCACAGAGACGTCAAATCCTTAAATATACTCCTTGATGCAAAATATAGAGCCAAAATATCTGATTTCGGAACATCAAGATCTATTCCTACAGATAAAACTCATTTAACTACTTGTGTTCAAGGCACATTTGGTTATCTAGATCCTGAATACTTCTGCTCTCACCAATTTACTGAAAAGAGTGATGTTTACAGCTTTGGAGTAGTTCTTGTGGAGCTTTTGACAGGGCAAACGGCAATTCGTCCTGCTAACACTCTTAATGGACAAAGTCTGGTATGGTGTTTTCTGTCAGCTATGGAAAATTCAGACTTGTATAGCATACTGGCAGCTCGAGTTGCAAAAGAGGGAAGGAAAGAAAGCATCCATGCCACTTCAAATCTTGCTAAGCAGTGTTTAAACATGGATGGGAAGCAAAGGCCTACAATGAAAGAAGTTTCTTTACAGTTGGAAATAATCAGTCAACTGGATGATATTGCCATTTCACATCAAAACAATTTACCAGAGGCGAATATGCAAAAATTCACAGAAATTGAAGTGAGTGCGGGCAATAGTTAACTCCAGATAAAAATCACACTGAAGAACATTGCTCTATATCTTCTGTCACTTCTTTCTTTCCACACTTCTTGACCAAACAGAGATAATTCTTAGTTTTCACATAATTAGAAAATCTCATCCTGTGACATTGAGTATTCTGTAATCACTTTGCTTATAGTTTTGCTTATAAGTTTCCATTGAAATATGAAATCAGGAAGTACTATTCAGTAGCCTAATATGCCAAGGTTTGGTTTCTTCATTTATGTGTTTTAGGCATTTAAAAACAGTCACTGATCAGACTGCAATTTGCTTCATTGTGTTGATCTTGCTTTTTTTTTTTTTTTCTCCAATAGAATATCTTGTGACTTCTGAAAATAACTTCCTCAGAAGAAGTCATGAACTTCAGTTTGATAATTGTTACCATACTTACTTGACCCCTACTAGCTATAGACGTGAAATCCCTAAGCCTTTTTTGTAAATTTCAACAATCTTTACTGGTCACCATGACCACAGTGACACGGCGCACTGTAAGTACGGGACACAGGCCATCAGGTACTTTGGGTGTTCTAGTAAGATTGCTGCTTGACTCCTATTAGAAACCTGGGTATAAACAAGAGTTTTAGATATATTGTTCTGTCTGACTGTTTTTTTATGGTTCATAGCATTGGTAAATTCACAGTCTGTTAGGCTGGATGACAAAATTCAGAGGCTAATTCTTATCTCTTTTCAAATTGTATTTTAGAATGATGATTGTTTTCTTTTTTTAGATTATGTGTCTCAAGATCAACGATCCGTGAGAAATACTTAGGAGTGTCATGTTTCTGTCCATCTAGAATCTGGAAACTACAAGCTTAGTGAATTGTGATTTAGACATTGTTTGTTTTAACATGAAATCAGTACTTAGCCTCTTTTTCCTGAAGTCCATGATATGTTTCGTCTGAATGTGTTGTGCATTCATGTTTGGCAGTCTGTATCCGACATACGTGGATGACTTTGACATATATGTAGTATTTAGTATTATATAAATTGAATAGACTGCAATATAGCAGCATTGTATCCTTGTAGGAAAAAATACAGAACTATGCACAATCCTTTTCCTTTTGGAAAAACCTCTGTATTTTGACAATTGAATTGACAGCCATGATATAAGCCATTACTTAGACAATTCTGTAGAATGAATACGGAAACCATTGGAACATTAATGACTAAATTATTGGTTATTGTTGTTGAACTAATTCTTAATTAAGAGTTCATTGATTGTTGTACTAACTACTAAGTACTAACCTTTACTTCTGAGTCTCATCTTTGTGCTGCTTTTTATCTGCACAAATTCTGCTCTTATAAAACTGCTCTTTTAGGTTGCTTTTGCTGGTAGTGCTATATTATTTTCTGTTAGTGCTCCGTTGCCAACTAGCCTTCAATCTACGCGAATAATATTCTTATTAGTCAAGCTCTATAGGCCCAATTTAGTTCCACGGCACGTACAGCACGTCAATATCTCTATTAGGGAATTTTTCGGCTACTTTGACGCTAGTAGGAAACACCTTACACCAGCCCACACAGTCACATCGTCAATATGACTTTTGTTAGACCAAACTATCACAGAATTCCTCACATGTGTACATGGCTTTTAGCACTAGCCTTTCTCTTAGGTTCAACTTCTCAGTGTAGCCAATACCTCAGACAGTAAAAAGACTATTGAAGCATTCAATTTTGTACTTTTATTGAACCCTGAAGCAATCCTAGTGCGTAGCTTGCTAAATTTAGTGGGTGGGGTTCAAAACCTCGAAAAGAATACTATCCACATCATTGCCCTTTGTGGCTCCATGCTAGAAAGAAATCCTAGTATAAGACTATACATAATCACCATTCTTCTGAATTAACAATTGGTAGTACATACAAAACCTCTGCAAGAGATGATGAAAACATACGAAACATTACAAGCAAAGCATCAAGACACATCATTCTTGATAAAGGTTCAGTAAATTCTTGGGTGATCATTATGTATGCGTAAATTTATCTACCGATTTTTAAACCCATATCTGGATTTCCTTTTATTGATTCATGTTTAGCCAACCACGAATTATTTTGTGATCGAATTAAGAATTTGTTGTTATACTACGAAACCCACATTTTTCAAGATTAAATATCCAAGTCTTTCCTATAGTATACATATAGACTCAATCAAGGTAAATGTGGTTCGTTTGCATACAATAAAATGAGATTAGATGGGTTACACTTCTACAAAGGACTATATTCTGAGTTCTGTCAATGTTTTGTATTCCAGGCAGATACTTTATGTTGCTGCTTTGTTGTAGACTGTTGAAATTCAAACTTCTAATATAGGATTTACTCATTTATTATTATTATTAGTGCGCTTACATTAACATTGGATACAATTAATAGGTGGCTAGAAATGAGAAGATTTCTCATCCTCTGCATTATTAACAAAACAAAAGTTATAATTGTAAAGTTTAGTAAGAGATAAATAAGAAAGCAAGAAGATATAAAGATAATTTAAAGCAAAAACCTGCGTAAGAAATTAGGGTATTATGTTATTTCGGTTTGTGAATATTATTTTTCCTAAAAATAAATTTTATAATTACTACAGTTACTGATTCATAAATTTTGTCTCCTACACAAACCTGGATTTTCCACATCTTCAAAGTAGCTCTCACGTATCTGCCAAAGCTGCTCAACAATTTCAATCATTGATGGCTTCTCAGCTCTAATCTTTTCCACACATGCCAAATCAAGACGTGCAATTCGCTGAATATCATCCCTACTTGCTTGTTCCAAGACCTTGTTGTCGATCATCTCCATCATGCTATCTTCTCCCACTGATGAAACAAAACTATCAACCAAATCTTCCCCAGCTCTGGACATCAGAAGGGGCTGTCTTCTTGTTAATAGCTCCAACATCAAAACTCCAAAGCTATATACATCACACTTATCAGTCACCTCTTGAGTTTTTATATATTCAGAATCAATATATCCCGGAGTTCCTTCAACTGGCCATCTTTGAGGTGTCAAGTTTGGAGTAATGGGGACGCTATACCCAAAGTTTGATAATTTGGCATGGAATGAATAATCAAGAAGCACACTTGCTGAGTTAGCATCCCTGTGCACCACCGGCTTTGACAAGGCATTATGCATATAAGATAATGCATAGGCTATATCAGCTGCAACCCTCAAACGATCCACCCACTTTATAGCCTCCACTGGCCTAACTTCATGTAAATGTTGAAAGAGGCTTCCATTTGGTAAGAATTCATACACTTGTATTGGAACAAATGTCTCAAGACAACAACCATATAGCTTAACTAAATTGTCATGATTCATCACCATTGCCATCGAGGCTTCAGTTAAGCAACGATTGACCAGCTCGGGATTTGGCTTCTCCTGCAATAGGGTTTTGACTACTACAACAAGATCATCAAGTGTTGCTACATAAGTGCTATAAATGCTGCTGCAAACAATGGCATTAGGGTCATAATAGTTTGTAGCCTTCTTAACTTCCTCGGTTGAGAGAACTTTTAGTTTTCCAGCTCCTGTGTCTTTGCCTTGACTCAAAGCAATCTGTTTTTCTAACAAAATCCCTCCATTTTTAATGAAGTATTCTTTCTTGGCTTCAAAGTTTTGCTTTCTCTTGTTCTTGATCATTTTTGCTTGAGTTTGAACCATTTTCATCTCTTGCAATGACCTTGTTCTGGCCAAATATTTACTTGACTCAGAGCATTATAGTTCCTGAGAAAAGAAAAAAACAATTTTGAATATGCATAGCAATTCATGATATTTGACCGAGTACAAAATGGTCAGATTTATCTTAGGCACTTTCATACCAAAAGGATAAGGTAATTCACAACCAGAATGCCTGGAAACCAGTCAAATTTGACCCTACTTGGGGAAAAAATTATGAAGGAAAATTCAAAACTTTAAGCATCAATGTACATAATTGTGTTAATTTGTAGGATAAATAACCCTACTCAATAGTAAAAAGTGGCCCGATTCTGCATAAACATGACCGCCTTTGATAAATAAGTGACCACGTGGTAGCAAATTTCTTGACCCACCCCTGTCGACTGTCTGATATCAATTAATGAAAAAAATTATGGAGGAAACCAGACAATTCTGCCATTAAAAACTTAAGAAATTCAAACAATGATCTTCTACATGGACAGCTAAGTCAACTCATTTATCAAAGTCTGTTAAAACATCAATTATGTTTTAATCAAACAATCAAGCTCATTTAAGACGTCTCATAAATTTAAGCACTCCCTCTGTCCCTCGACAATTTTCACACACTGTTGGATGCAACCAAAAAGACTTTCGATTAAAAAAGGATATGCATGAACATTACACAATATACTACAATTCTGACTAGAAACATCTCATCACACATAAGCATGAAACATTTGCTCTTTTAGAATTTGCTAGTTTTAAGCAACTTATTCAAACTTAGAAAAAAAAAAAANGCTCTGGACATCAGAAGGGGCTGTCTTCTTGTTAATAGCTCCAACATCAAAACTCCAAAGCTATATACATCACACTTATCAGTCACCTCTTGAGTTTTTATATATTCAGAATCAATATATCCCGGAGTTCCTTCAACTGGCCATCTTTGAGGTGTCAAGTTTGGAGTAATGGGGACGCTATACCCAAAGTTTGATAATTTGGCATGGAATGAATAATCAAGAAGCACACTTGCTGAGTTAGCATCCCTGTGCACCACCGGCTTTGACAAGGCATTATGCATATAAGATAATGCATAGGCTATATCAGCTGCAACCCTCAAACGATCCACCCACTTTATAGCCTCCACTGGCCTAACTTCATGTAAATGTTGAAAGAGGCTTCCATTTGGTAAGAATTCATACACTTGTATTGGAACAAATGTCTCAAGACAACAACCATATAGCTTAACTAAATTGTCATGATTCATCACCATTGCCATCGAGGCTTCAGTTAAGCAACGATTGACCAGCTCGGGATTTGGCTTCTCCTGCAATAGGGTTTTGACTACTACAACAAGATCATCAAGTGTTGCTACATAAGTGCTATAAATGCTGCTGCAAACAATGGCATTAGGGTCATAATAGTTTGTAGCCTTCTTAACTTCCTCGGTTGAGAGAACTTTTAGTTTTCCAGCTCCTGTGTCTTTGCCTTGACTCAAAGCAATCTGTTTTTCTAACAAAATCCCTCCATTTTTAATGAAGTATTCTTTCTTGGCTTCAAAGTTTTGCTTTCTCTTGTTCTTGATCATTTTTGCTTGAGTTTGAACCATTTTCATCTCTTGCAATGACCTTGTTCTGGCCAAATATTTACTTGACTCAGAGCATTATAGTTCCTGAGAAAAGAAAAAAACAATTTTGAATATGCATAGCAATTCATGATATTTGACCGAGTACAAAATGGTCAGATTTATCTTAGGCACTTTCATACCAAAAGGATAAGGTAATTCACAACCAGAATGCCTGGAAACCAGTCAAATTTGACCCTACTTGGGGAAAAAATTATGAAGGAAAATTCAAAACTTTAAGCATCAATGTACATAATTGTGTTAATTTGTAGGATAAATAACCCTACTCAATAGTAAAAAGTGGCCCGATTCTGCATAAACATGACCGCCTTTGATAAATAAGTGACCACGTGGTAGCAAATTTCTTGACCCACCCCTGTCGACTGTCTGATATCAATTAATGAAAAAAATTATGGAGGAAACCAGACAATTCTGCCATTAAAAACTTAAGAAATTCAAACAATGATCTTCTACATGGACAGCTAAGTCAACTCATTTATCAAAGTCTGTTAAAACATCAATTATGTTTTAATCAAACAATCAAGCTCATTTAAGACGTCTCATAAATTTAAGCACTCCCTCTGTCCCTCGACAATTTTCACACACTGTTGGATGCAACCAAAAAGACTTTCGATTAAAAAAGGATATGCATGAACATTACACAATATACTACAATTCTGACTAGAAACATCTCATCACACATAAGCATGAAACATTTGCTCTTTTAGAATTTGCTAGTTTTAAGCAACTTATTCAAACTTAGAAAAAAAAAAAAGGTGGGAACACATAGACTTATCCTATATGTTAGATACATGACATTTATTTGTCTTTGAGTTATTGTTTCTACCTTGTATCTGCCGAAGCTGCACAACAACTTCAACCATAGTGGGTCTTTGATCTCCTTTCTTTGCCACACATTTCAGTGCAAGCTCTGCAACCTCTTGAATCTCTTCACGACTTGCTTGTACCAAAACCTCAGTGTCAATCAACTCTGTCATACACTTCTTTTCTACGGTTGAAACAAACATATCAACCAAGTCTTTCCCACCTCTCATCATCCAACCAGGAGTTTTCCTGGTTAAAAACTCCAACATCAAAACTCCAAAGCTGTACACATCACATTTCTCTGTCACTAATTGAGTTTGGATATACTCAGGATCAACATATCCAGGAGTTCCTTGGACAGCCCATCTTTCAGATATATCCCCTGGTGTAATGGACACTGCATAACCAAAGTTTCCTAACTTGGCATGAAATGAATGATCAAGAAGTACACTTAAGGAGCTAACACCCCTATGCACCAATGGCTTGCGCAGAGCAGTATGCATATAAGACAGTGCATATGCTACATCAGTTGCAACTCTTAAACAATCAGTCCATTTCATTGATTAGCACAATAGTTGATTAGAACCAATTTTCAACACTCCTACTCAATACTACCTGAGAAAGAGAAACATTGATTAGCACAATAGTTGCATTGCAATCGACTTATTTTGACTTATCTAAACGAATTCGAACCCTATCTTAATTTATCAATTCTCTCCCCAAAATCAAAATTTTAGGTGAACAACCCTAGATGACTAAAACCATAAATTTCTCCCATATGTTTCCTATAAGTGTCACTCAATTCACTCTACAAACACCGATACCGGAACGCGATTCGCTAAATAGATTTGTCAAACTAGCTCCAAAATTAGAACTTATCAATTATACAACATTTCTAAACCGCAGCAATAATATACATTCTAAGCTATGAACATACAATCTAAACCTAAATTTGATTATATTATGATCATAGTAATTAGTAAATGACTGAAATCAGCAAATTCTCTAACCTAAAAAACAAACAAAATTGTAGAAATGTAACCAATTTCCTGAATTTTCTCCTTAATTTACAATCCTATATTACATATCTTTCACTTTTCATCTTTGATTATGATTCAATTGAATTCAGAACAAATAATCCATAAGTAATTGAATTGAAATTAGGGATCTTTGTAATAAAATTAGTGTTTTTATCAGATAATTTTGGGAAATTACTGGAAACAAACACGAATTGGCCACTAACCTGAGTGAGTATGAACTATGAAGCACGAAAACATTAAGAGAACTTCCGTTTCGTCGTAGAAACTCAGTTTCGAGCAATTCAAACGTTGATTTGAGCTACTGTAGTGACATTTCGAAACGATTCGCCGGTAAAAAAAATGGCCCTTTCAAATCTCGAAAAGCTGTTTAACAACCTTCTTTTCATTATAAGGGCATTATGTAAAATCTTAGGCTTTTTTTTAGGACATCGGAATCTTCGAAAACTGTAAATTATACCTTTCGTTTTCAGCTTCAATTCACCCCTTTTTTTTACCATGTGATTTGCTTGACCACAAGACTCCCTCAGATCTGTTTTCGCTTTTAAAAACTTGCTATCAACTCTCTTTAGAAAGATATCGAAAAAGGATAAAATAGTCTTTAGAAAGTTATAATAGGCATTATATTGTATAAAAATTCCGCCTTTTTTTTACCGAAACCAAAATATCTTCGAAAATTGAGAATCATAGTTTTCTCTTTCGGCTTATTTTCTCACGATAGATAGAAAATCATAAATTAAATTTATTCTATTACTTGTCAATCTGTCATTAATTAGAAAATGTTGTGTTCTAAATAATTTTTAGCTTCACATCGAAATGCAAGAGATGTACAAATTACATTGATTGTGTCATATACTTGTATGCTTGGGAGTTGGGACCAAGGGCAACATGTTTTTTTCCTTGTGAACGTGTCTCAACGTTTTTCCCTTGTGTAGTACTAGACCATGTAAATAATTCAACAAGCGTTTTAAAACCAAGTTTTGGATAAGTAAAACAAAAAACTGCAGTGGGGACAAACTAAGCTTAACAAAATAAAGGAATATCTATTTTTAGTATCATTTAAGGAAAATAATATAATTTTGTCATGATGTAGGATTATTATTATTATTTTTTTAATATTAATTTTTTTTTGTTGGGTTACGTCACTACAATGTGCTACACATGGTTTAAGAAATATTTTCCTCCTACTTTGTTCATATATATGCATTAATTAGTGTTTAAACAATTAAACCCACAATCTTCTAGCCTTCCCTCTATATATATATATCATCATCATCATGCATCGTAATTGTATTCAACATCCTACACCTCATACTTGAGTTATTATATTTGCTCATCCAAAAAAAAAAAAAAGTTCAATTTAACCTCACAAATTAGCAAAGAAATGGCGCAACAAGTATGAACTAACTAGTCACTTTTCTTTTAAATTAGTTTAGTTTGTTTTGTGCGTTTTAAAGCGTTAGTACGTAGCTAATAAAGTTTTCATTTGTTTAATCAAATATAATATTTTTGTGTTTCAATTCTTAGGGGTCCTTCAAGCTTGAAGATGGCGAAAAGATCACCGCTGTGATGGTCAATCATGGATACATTGTTGATGGAGTTGGGTTCGAAATAACTGACAAGAGCGGGAAATCTACCAATAAGTGGTTTTCAGACTTCAATAAGGGTGCCGTATTTGAACATGTAAGACTAATAATTTTGACTTCATTAAAAAATAGCGGAAGTGTGTACATATTTTTTCTTTATTAAGCATGCTCACAGAAAAATTTATATTATTATCATCGACTCTTTTTACAACGATAAAAAAAAATGTTGATAATATCATGGATATTGTTCCTTATTGTTATTGTCAATTGAAATTTCGTTTATGTAGATTTCGTTGGATCCAGCCGAGTACATAACACAAATAACTGGGTCGTATGGAAAATACTTTGGAAAGGATATCTACATTGCAACAATAAAGATACATACAAATTTGCATCCTGTTGGATATGGACCATATGGACAAGGACAAGAGACTCAAGATATTGAGCCTTTCTCTACTCCACTGCCTTTAGACGGGCCTATTGTCGGGTTTTACGCAAGTTACGGGCCTTATCTCGCCTCAATTGGAATTTATGCAATGGTACTAAAAACATTACTTCGTGGTATATTATGGACACGTTGACTCTAATGATTTTCTAAAATCAATAAATGTATGTTGGATTTATTTCAATTCCAGGATAACATGACTGAACGACATGGGCCATATGGTAACGAAGATAGCTCACCAAATTGGTTCATTGAGCTTAAAGAAGGAGAGCGGATTACCAAAGTAGTGGTTGACCACGGCTACGTCGTTGATGGAGTTGGGTTCGAAATAACCGATGCTAAAGGCAACGCTGTTATTAAAAAGTTTAGTGGCTCCGGCGGGTCAAAGTCTGAGGTAATTAATTTTGTTTATACTAACTTGTACTATATTTTGTAAAATAACATTTAGGATAAATTTGTACTTGTGCGTAAATTAAATAATATTTTATTTCAATCATATAGATTTCGTTGCGTTCCTATGAGTACATAACACACATAAGTGGAGAATATGGAGGGTATTACAACACAATTACTATCACGTCAATAAAGGTACACACAAATGTACGTCCTAATGGATATGGACCATATGGACAGTCGAAGAATGTCGAGAATATCAAGCCCTTCTCTACTCCACTACCATTAGCTGGTGCTATTGTTGGGTTTTTTGGACTTTATGGAACTTATCTTCGTTCTATTGGAATTATTAACAAGGTAATTAATTTTCTACGATTACTTCATATTGGTCATGTATTGATGTTAGCTTAATTTTTATGTTGATAATAAATTGACTATATATGTATTTTTGCTTATTTGTCAGTACGACGGGGTTAAGAATTATGGACCATACGGACGTCCTTGAAGCCAAGCCTGAAGGATATGGTTGCAAGACTTGTAGCTTATGTGCGTTATATATGGAGTGTAATCTTTTCTCGTTTTCATATGCGTCTTGTTTAATAAGCTAGCCACATACTAGAAGTGGCCTTGCATGCATTGTATGATTTGTAACCTACAACTCGTTTCGATATTGTGTTCTTCCCTGTATTGTTGTATGAATAACGTGTTGATCATAAATATATAAGGTGACTTAAGTAAGCTCTCTTTCCTAGTTTACTCTCCATCAAATATATCTATATATAAGAGTAGCCTACTACTTCACCGTTGAGGTATCAAAGTATATCGCAAGTCCGCTACATATAATTAATAATGCCTGCGTACAAACTTCGCGAAAATTTGATGTTGAGTCCCTTACACAAGGTGCAAAATCAAATGAAGTGTTGCGTCTAAATATCCTACACATCAAACACTTGCATGGTAAGAGCTTAGAAAGGGGAAACAAGATTCCTAGCTTCTAATTATTTATCAGATGCAATTTTCACATCTAACAAGCCAATATAGTAATTATATAGAACTTTTATGGGTAGTGTATTTGATGTATACCCTTACTAATGGTACATATAATATAATATTTGTTACATGTATATATGTATATTTTTTTATCAAAAGGAGTGAAACAAACTACATAGAGTTCTTAGGTAAAGTATATATAGTACTACAGTCTGAAACATAGATATCCCTATAGTAGCTAGGGAAAGGGAGAAAGTCCTATTTACATCATTATGATCATCCTTACGCCTACACTCTTTCGCTATTGTGTCTACCAATCGGTTATAGTGCCTCGGAGTGTTCTTGATCGTTACCTCTAGACACTGGGCAATGAGTCGCCTGCAAGTGTGGATAAGCATAGTATACATACCCAGGTCAACTTGGGTATACATGTATCATTACTGCCCCTCAAAATTGTTTATATTTATCATATTGTCTTGTAGATGCAAAAATTGCATCTAACACTTAGAAACTAAGCGTGACTCGGAAGAAAGTACAACACTTTATCCAATGAAGTGTTGAATCTAAATACCACGAAATATTATAGACGTGAAAAATAATCTATATGCTATGGAATAAATTATTTGCAATTTTATGTGAAGTCAAGGTTTTAAAGGTGCTACAGATTTATTTCTTTTTTTGATAAAATCTATTCAAATAGTGAACCAAACTCTTTTAAGTTGGTATGAGATAATGAATCTATAGTACCCTAATAGCTATATCTATAGTTCTATACCATATCATTCCATTCCAATTTCATGAATCAAACGGCTCTAAATAATTAATTAGGTCCAATAATCAAAGAATTGACACACAAACCAACCAAACATACATATTTTAGGGAGTAAACCTAATAATTAGGCCATGTTCTCCTCAACTTATTTTTGCTGATCTAAACTTATTTTTGCTGATCCGAACTTATTTTTGCTAAAATTATGAACAATTTATTAAGGATTGAAACTGATTTTTGCTGAACCGAACTTGTTTTTGCTGATCTGAACTTATTTTTGCTAAACTGAACTTATTTTTGCTGAAAATAAGTAAAAATAAGACGAGGAGAACAGGGCCTTAGTCCCTAAACTTTACAAAAGTTAGAGTTAGGTCCCTTAACTTTAAAAAGATAGAGTTAAGTCCCTCTAATTAGATGGTGTTAATGATACCGTCAACTTAGTGAAAAAATTTACGAAAAATTACAAAACAACCAAAAATAAATACTACCTAAAATAATAAAGATTGGTTCCAAGTTTCAACCGCTAATACTATATATTATATCAACCACTTGTGACTTCCTTGAGTTGTTAGGCATAACATCAACCTATGTTTCCACTTTATCCCGTTAATAAACATTGTACTATTGTTTTTCATAATTAACTACAATCACCATTATTTTATTTTATTTTTGAATTTCCCTTAAATTCTCACCATACTAAATCAACACATTTTTCAATAGAAAAAAAAAACTTTAATTTTTTTTACCCAATGAAGCTTTATAATTTTTTATTTTAATTAATACACTTCCCACTAATGTACTCCAAATAATAATAAACATCATAAATCCAATAATATTCTATCACTACTTCTAATTTTCATTTTGTTTGATGTGCAAAAGTCAAAATAGAAAGAATAAACCGAAATAAAGGGAGTATTATTCTATCGTTATTGCTCAATTTTTTTATATTAGTATTTTTAAATGTAAGTCTTGCGATTGATTATGCGTAATTACGCGCAAATTCTTAGGTGCACCCGGAGGACCTTCCTCTAGGTGCTCCCGGGCGCGTGTAAGACACGCATTGCGCGTGAGTAAGACACGCGCGACAGTTTAAATTTTTTTTTTTTGTTCTGAACTACCAGTGCTTAGGTAAAATGAGCATTGGTGTTTTTGTTTTGAATGTTAATGTTTTTTAACTGAACATTAATGTTGTTCTTGTGTAAAATGAACATTTATGGTTTTATTTTGAACATTAATTTTTCTTCACTGAACATTGATTCAGTGCTTAGGTAAATGAATATTTATATTTTTATTTTGAACATTTATGTTTTTGAACTGAACATTGGTGTAGTTACCTTGAACCATGATGTTTTTTGGATCATATAGTTTTTTGGTGAACTTTAATGTTGTTATTTGAACATTATTGTTTTAAGATTGAACATTTATATATGTTATTATTTTGAATATTAATTTGAATTTATACATATAGATCCAAAAGAGCTCGATTACCATCTACAACAATTCATTTTTTCTGAATGTTCAAAATTTTTATGAAAAAGTGCAGAAATATGATTACATCAATTACAAGAGAAATAACTGTTTGTTATACAAATCAAATGCTTCTTCATCATTGTTCACTTTTACATTCAACAATTCAGTTTCATCAGCTTCATTTACAATCATTTGGATTGAATCATCTGGAAAAATTGAAAACATTAAAATTATTAAAAGATGAACACTAACTCATTGTACAACAATTAGAAGAACATAACTGAACAGCAATTCATTTTTTCTGAATGTTCAGAATTTTTATGAAAAAGTTCAGAAATATGATTACATCAATTACAAGAGAAATTGAACAACAATTCAATTTTGCTAATGTTCAGAATTTTTATGAAAAAGTTCAGAACAACATATTAACAGAGAAATTTAATTTCTGAACATTAATTCATTTTTTTCTGAACATTTATGAATCTTCATCAGCATATATGCAAAATTTCATAACAATAATTTCTGAACTTTAATTGAAACTTTTTGAATGTTTATTAAATAAAATTATGAAAAATTTGACGAAAATTATAGCTTACAATTTTCTGTAAAATCTTCATTGATTACTTCTTGTAGATCTTCGTCTGTTTTTGTGTTGTTTTGAATTGTATTTCTTTGATTTTCTGTTGAATCTGCCATGATTGAAATTCTAGGGTTTGAAATTAGAGAGAGAATTGTTTTGATTTTGAGAGAAAGAAGAGAGAGAATCAGAGAGAATGAAGGATGAACTAAAAAAACAAAAAGAAAAAGAAATTTACTGCGTATTTATAGCAGTTGTAGTGTAAGACTTATGGAAACTGCAAAACGCATTGTTTAGAATCGGGAGCACTTAGAGGAAGGTGCTTCGGGTGCAGCTAATCCCAATTGTTAACGTAACGACAAGTTTTCCCTTCTTTTAAGTAAATACCTAGTAGCTTACAATGAGATACACCTCACCCTAATATAAAAATATCTATTTCCATATTGATTCCATATTGATTATAAATTTCACATTTTTTTTTAGGATGAGATGTATCTCATTATGAGATACTAGGAATTTCCCCTTCTTTTCACCTATCTTATATCTTACCCTGTTTAATATAATCTCACATCATTTTATTTATCCACTCTCCCTCTTTCCGTTTCTCTCCATATTGTTATATTGTTGGTTACAAATATCTCCCTTAAACCTTTTCTTCTTCTTCTTCAATCTTTTCTAACTTCAACATTCAAAATTATTAGTGGTGCAAATTAGCTACGTTTGTTTAGAATCGTGAACATTGGACGAGTCGTTAATAATCATTTATTCTATAAAATTAAAGGTGGTTTATAAAAAAATGCCCCTCAACTTAATTACACCCTAAACTATATATATATATAAACCTTAGCTTATTTATGACTCGATTTTATTAGCTCATTTATCTACAAAGTTCAATAATTTCATATCAATTAAAAAAAGCATCCTGAGCACAGGCCATGGCCCACCCAAGATCCCAAGAACCTTCAAATATATTTTGATTTTTAGAACCAATTTTCAACACTCCTACTTAGGGGTGTGCAAAACCGGAAATCGGAAATTTTCCGATCCGGAAATTCGGATATCCGGATTTTCGGAACCAACAAAATTGATTCCGTATTCGTTCCGGAAAAACCGGAATTCCGAAAATTCGGATATCCGGAAAAACCGGATCGGAAATCCGGATATTCAGTTCCGAATTATATACTAGAATTTTCTCTAAAATTTACACATATACCCTTAAAAACCGGATCGGAAATCCGGAAAAATTCGGAAAATCGGAATCCGATTTTTTAAAAATCCATTCCGTATCCGATCCGGTTTCTGGTTTAAAAAACCGGATATCCGATCCGGTTTTTCCGGTTTTCAAAAATCTTAATCGGAATTCCGATTTTTCGGAACGGAATCGGAAAATTTCGGACCGGAAATTCAGAACCTACAACTCGTTTCGATATTGTGTTCTTCCCTGTATTGTTGTATGAATAACGTGTTGATCATAAATATATAAGGTGACTTAAGTAAGCTCTCTTTCCTAGTTTACTCTCCATCAAATATATCTATATATAAGAGTAGCCTACTACTTCACCGTTGAGGTATCAAAGTATATCGCAAGTCCGCTACATATAATTAATAATGCCTGCGTACAAACTTCGCGAAAATTTGATGTTGAGTCCCTTACACAAGGTGCAAAATCAAATGAAGTGTTGCGTCTAAATATCCTACACATCAAACACTTGCATGGTAAGAGCTTAGAAAGGGGAAACAAGATTCCTAGTTTCTAATTATTTATCAGATGCAATTTTCACATCTAACAAGCCAATATAGTAATTATATAGAACTTTTATGGGTAGTGTATTTGATGTATACCCTTACTAATGGTACATATAATATAATATTTGTTACATGTATATATGTATATTTTTTTATCAAAAGGAGTGAAACAAACTACATAGAGTTCTTAGGTAAAGTATATATAGTACTACAGTCTGAAACATAGATATCCCTATAGTAGCTAGGGAAAGGGAGAAAGTCCTATTTACATCATTATGATCATCCTTACGCCTACACTCTTTCGCTATTGTGTCGACCAATCGGTTATACTGCCTCAGAGTGTGCTTGATCGTTACCTGTAGACATTGGGCAATGAGTCGCCTGCAAGTGTGGATAAGCATAGTATACATACCCAAGTCAACTTGGATATACATGTATCATTACTGCCCCTCAAAATTGTTTATATTTATCATATTGTCCTGTAGATGCAAAAAATTAAATGCATCTAACACTTAGAAACTAAGCGTGACTCGAAAGAAAGTACAACACTTTATCCAATGAAGTGTTGAATCTAAATACCACGAAATATTTAATATTATTATAGACGTGAAAAATAATCTATATGCTATGGAATAAATTATTTGCAATTTTTTGTGAAGTCAAGGTTACATACTGGATTGGAGACTTTTGATAAAAAAAAATTGTGCATAGGACAACAAATGAACTTTTTAGAATTGTTGTAGTCCACTCAATCAAATGAATTAATTAGTTTAACAAATATAGTTAGGGACTAGATACGCAGAAGTTGACTTTCTTGACTGGAATGAAGCGACATGGTCATTCGTGAAACACGATTTTATTTATTTAGTTATTTTTAATATATATATATACATATATATATATATGCATATTGCTTTTTATATCATAATTTTTATAAAAATTTAATTTCTTATTAAAGATTTAGACCTAGTCAACTTATTTTTGCTTATCTGAACTTATTTTTGCTTAATAGAAGTTATTTTTACATATCTGAAACTATTTATGCTGAATTAAACTTATTTTTGATAAAAATAAGTAAAAATAAGATAAGAATAACAAGGCCTTATTCACTCGATAGAGTGAAATATAGAGGAAAAAAATTATCTCATTTCCTTTCACCTTCTCTAAAAATAAAAAACCCTAAAAACTATAGCTGTTGCAAGGGACTACCATCATCATCTCGGATTGTAAGTCGTATAATTTTACAATCAGGGTTGGAATTGAAGATACGATCTACATGGTCAAGTAATAAATTTTCTTCTCAAAACTATGTCATGGAGATGGGTTCCCTTATAAAAGGCTGCATAATTCAACGAACAATCGATGTTACATCACCATAATACTTTAAAGATCGAAGAATTTTACTTGATTAATTTAGGTTGTGTTTTAATTTTCTATATTGTTTATTGGATTGTAGGTGTCATATGACTTTCAATAATGAAAATTATCTTTCCCTTCCAAAAAAAAAAAATAAAATAAAATAAAATGTGACATCCTTACAGAACAACCTAGCTAAAACAAAAAAGAAAAAAATGTACGTATTCAGTACTTGGTAACATATTTATATTACTAGTTACTGCGTACAAAGAGAGTACACGAATAAATTCCTCCCACCTTTTGGAGGTTGAATGTTGTTATGCAAGTTTTGATCTAAGCACATCCAATTTTCACTTCACTTCCTGTCTTGATCTGGCTGTATATTCCGAAGGTCACCAACAACTTCAACCATAGTGTTCCTTTCTGTGCTGTGCTAAGCAATGCAACCCGTTGCATCCCAAACCTATCAACAACTTCAACTTGCCTGTTTTAAGACCTCATTACCAAACCTATCCCAGCTCGGGCCATCAACATGAAAACCCCAAAGCTATACACATCACACTTCTCTGTCACCTCCTGTGTTTCTATGTACGTACCCTGGAGTTCCTTCAACAGGCCATTTTCCGGGCTTCTCTCCTAAAGTTTGCTAATTTGGCACGGAATGAACAATCAAGTAGTACAGTTGAAAGAGTTAAAATCCCTATGCACCACTGGCTTCAATAATAAAGCATTATGCGGCATAAAAGACAGCGCATAAGCTATGTCTGTTGCAACCCTCAAAAGATGAGTCCATTGCAAACGCTTTCTAGATGCAATATCACAGTGTAAATATTATTGAAATTAAAAAAGAGGCCTCCATTTGGCACCAACAGATACAGTAGTGTTGGTACAACAGTCTCAAGGCAACAACGAACCATAAAGTTTTACCATGTTGTCATGATTCATCACTGTTATAATTAAGGAGCGATCAATCAATCTTGGATTTGGCTCTGGCTGTAGTGTAACTCCAATGATTAGATTACCATCTTCCATACTTGCCATATAAAAGTCTGTATTAATATTATTGCCAAAAGTGCCAACTTCTGAGTGAAGATTATTAGTAGAGCCTTATTGATATCCTCGAGTGAAACAATTCTGAGTTGCCACCTTGGCTCGATCAGAGCAATTTGTTTTTCTAACAAAATGCCTCCATTTTTTATGAAGTACTCCTCCTTGGATTCAATCTTTGATCTGCCCAGGCTCTGGATTTTCTTCTTGTTGTTTGTTTGTACTTGACCCATCTATGTACGAGATATAATCTAGCAGTTCAACGCTACAGGCCTACGAGCATATCTGTCAATAATGAGAGCAGGGTTAAAGTGGTCTGTTGCTATAGCGATATCCTCGCTTGATTACATTTTCAGCTGTCCTGCTCCTCTATGATGCCCTTGGCTCAGAGTAATTTGTTTTTGCAGCAAAATTCCTCCATATTTAACAAAATATTCCTCTTCGGACTCAAACTTTGGTGGCCTTCTTATATTCTTGATCTTCATATTATACTTTGATTGTCTTAGACCCATTAAACTCTGGTTAAACTCTTCCTTGTTTTGGTTACAAATTTCACTGTTCTGATTGTTATGAATTTTTATTTTTTTTTTTCGATCGAGCAAATAGGATGGGAAAAGTATGGATACCAGCTAGAGGCTGAGATTGTTTTTCAAAAAAGGTAGTACTGATCTGTGTGGATTTTTCTTCCTTGTTATATTAACAAAAAAAATTCAAAAGTAAGCAATTATAGTCAATTAATAGTTTAACATGGATGTATGGTAACATGGTTACTGACTTAACAATGCTTAAGTGAAGGCGCGAAATTGATTTGCTGTGTTCTAGTGTTCTGTACAACTGAACTACAAATGAAACGTAGTATCACCACTTGTTTTCTATTCTTTTTTTTTTTTATCCCCACATAGAAGAATTAGTATTGGAGCTCATGAGGTCTCTATGTTATCTTAAAGCAATGAATTATATATATATGATTTGTATCTACTTTGTAGAAAACGTGCGTAAAATTAAATACAGACAGGTTTGGTACAAGCACAAGTGCACAACAAAGAATGGGAGACATTAGCATCAAACAGCGTTGCAATCCTCGTAAACTAATTTTTAACTTTTCGGGTTTTCTATTTTCAGTAAACAAGTGCTTTGTATTACTCTCAACAGGGCAGGTTCAGCCAAATATACAGTAGTATGAATACATAAAACAATGATGCTAAATAAAGTGCTCTTACTTCTTAAGGGTATTCATTTTAAGCCAAATATAGTCTTGACTCTTGAGGTCTTATCTAGGCACTATATATACATGAAAATCATTTATGTCCTATGCAATTCAACATTACAAACTTACCCTAAACAAGTCATAGAACAAGTGAACAACTAAACAGCAATAGAGCACAAGACAAGTTTATTAATCAAAAATTGGTGATTGCCTAGCTTTATGGTTACCTATATATTGTTTTCTGCTGTGCGCCCAGCTCAGCTGTATATTACTTCAAACTTAAAGGCATGTCAAGCACAAATAGTTTCCTCTTCACTTCTTGTCTCGACATTGTATGTTCCAAAGCTCACCAACAACATCAATCATTGTCGGCCTCTCAGTCCCTTTCTTCGCCACACAAGCCAATGCAAGGCGCGAAAAACGTTGAATCTCATCCCAACATGCTTGTTCCAGTACCTCATTATCAATTAACTTCATCATGGAATCTGATGTGGCACGCCAACTCATGCCACGTGTCCACTAAAAGTCCAGGTGGCACTGCCACTTGGCACTGACTGGACCACCAAGGTGGGCTCCACACGGCCATGTGTCGTTGCAAGATAGGGCCACGTGTCCACAACAAATACTTAAAAGAAGAGAAACCTTTGCCACGTGTCGCAATCCTATTCGAGGCTACAAGGTAGGGAAAAAAGGAGGAATTTGGGACTTGAGGCTTGAATGCAAAAGCCCATGAGGCTTGATCAAGCATCAACCAATTAGACAATGACAAATGTCATCGTCCTATTTGTTGGCCTCCAAACCTAAGGCTATAAATACCCCTCAAAATCATCATTTTGGGGGCATTCAACATTCAAACATTCAACCAAATCTTCATTCATCACACTAAGAGAATTTCTCTCACTAGTTTCCCTCTCTAGATTACCAAATTGCTAATTATTGTTAATTTGCCTTAATCCTCATACAAATACTTACTTAAGCATCGGAGGGGGAAAAAATCCTACGAGGATTTTATTCCCTTGTTTTGCAGGAATCGAGGTCCGAGCCATCAGGAAGTGAACAAGCCAACACCTGTCCATCTGACGTGTAGTCCTCTAGTTCCCTCTCCACGTATTCAGTTGAAGAGACCCTACCAGGAACTCTTTCTACATCATTTGGCGCCGTCTGAGGGGAGGGCACCTGAGGATGACTGGTGGTTCTCCGCAATTCCTCCTTTTTTCCCTACCTTGTAGCCTCGAATAGGATTGCGACACGTGGCAAAGGTTTCTCTTCTTTTAAGTATTTGTTGTGGACACGTGGCCTATCTTGCAACGACACATGGCCGTTGGAGCCCACCTTGGTGGTCCAGTCAGTGCCAAGTGGCAGTGCCACCTGGACTTTTAGTGGACACGTGGCATGAGTTGGCGTGCCACATCATTTGCCCCTCAGTTGGGTGTTTGGATCCTGTAATCCATGCCCCAACTGACGTCTCTTTCTGTTTCGGAAGTTATTTTGTACCCTCCTTTAGCATTTATTAAAGCCGTAACCACCCTTTTTGATTTTTTTGGGGGGAATTCAAATTTGAAGGGGGAATTTACTCTTGTGCCCCTTCAAATTTCTTTATTATAGGATGATTGAAAATGATTGTTCACAATCATTTTCAATCATTTTATTTCACTCTCTCTCTAAAAGTTCCCAAGTTTTTCTCTCAACTCCAAAAGCTTCAGCGATTTCCGGCAACCTGTGGTGCGATTTCCGGCGAGCTGTTGCGCGGTTTCCGGTGTGAACATTAGATTCTAGTTTTCTTCTCTCTTTCAGGTATTTCCTGATTCTTTTCTTTCTTGTTTTTCCTTTACTTCTTTGTCTTTATTTTTCAATGCTTCTTCATCCTCTTCTTCCCCCCATATAATGACTCTATTAACCTCTTCCTTCTCCTCGTACTACTTCTTCTGTTGGAACTCAATCTTCTGTTGTTCCTGATCACTTATTGTCTGGGTCTTTCCTACTTCCTTCTCTTCCTGTGCAGGAATGTTGCATGGCAAAAGTTAAACAAACTGCCTATAAAGAACTGCTACTTAAAGAGTTTCCAGCATCTGAAGTTTCAGATTGTGAATCCTCTTGATCAGCAAGATCCTACTCCCCATGTTTGAGGGAAGAAAGGATGCTGAAGCTTACAGAAAGCTCCCGAGGAGGAAGTAAGGGAGATTCCTACTAGAAAGAAGAGGCTTCTGAGGCTACCACTTCCAAGCCTAAGAAGAAGAGGGTGCCTATCCTGGTGCTGACATGTAGTGATCTCCGATGAATATGTAGATGGTGTAAATAAGATAAACTGAGTAGTGACTTAATTTTCAATAATGAGTATTTTGAGTTGATCATCCCTACACAAGGGGAGAACCATTCTGGACGCCCCGGAAGACTGCTTCCCTGTTTATACTGAAGTAATTGACCTGGACTTAGGTTTCCCACTTCCTTATTCATTTTTAATCTCATCAAAAATTAGTGACATTGGCCTATGTCCAACTTACTCCCAATTCTTGGGTTCACATAATGTCTTATGTGACTTCTTGTGGCCTTAGAGGAGTGAAAGCTTCTTCCAGGTCTTCCTTCATCTTCACCATCTCTTAAAGGCCTCCCACGCAAACGTGGGTGGTTCTATCTGAAAAACAGTGAGGGATTCCTCACTTGTGTAGAAAAAGCCAACAGGTTCCCAACTGGAGGAACCATTTTGTGTTTGTGAAGTCCCATGAAAAAAACTGGTAGAAGTGTTGAAAAACTGGAATCCTTTTCCAAAATGCCTAGGAAGATCCTTTGAGCTTCCTAGATTGAGTGACAATAGCAACAAAACTAGAATATTTCAGATCTACCACAGTGGAGATCAAAAAACTCTGACAGTTCCCTACAACTGGATCCCTTTAGCGAATTCTTCTTAGATCGCAACTTCCTTATTGCTGCTGGTGTATTTTATGGGGAAGATAAACCAGGGTAATTTTTGTTTTATCATTTGATTCTGAACTTTCTGTTTCTTTCCCTTTATCTCAACCAAGTATCATTTCTTTTGCAGAAGAATGCTCTTGCCGACCTTCCTTCATTCAAGAAAGGAAGTATAGAGTCAAAGGAATTCTGGAAACAGTTTCTCAAAAGCTGGGAGAGGACACTTCCACAAAGAAGGCTAAGACTCAGGTATTTTCATTTCTGCAAAACTAAGACTTGCATTTCTGCATTTTAGTTTATTAATAGACTTCCTCACTGGAGTCTTCCCACTTTGCCGGCTTGAACGCAGTGCTCTAAGTGGGAAGTTCCGTATTTAAACACTTCCCTTAGGAATATTATTGTGGACTTCCTACTTAGTGACTTCCCACTTTGCCGACTTGAACGCAGTGGGCACTAAGTAGGGAAGCTATATAATTGGTAGAAAGTCTCCCTCTTCTTAGGAAGTTTAAAACTTTACTTAGGAAATGTAAATTTCTCTTTATAGTAACTTCCTCTCCTGTAGAAGCTGAGTATTTAAGACTTCCCCTTAGGAGGTTTTAGGATCGTACTTCCCCTTAGGAAGTTAGAATGACTTTAGAGTTCCCCTCTTTGTGTCCATGTACGTTCACCTCGGCAAAGTGGGAAGTCCTTGACTCCTTGTTTGCCGGGTTGAACGTAGAATGGCACAAGGAGAGGAAGTCCTTTTACTTCCCCTTGGGAAGCTTTTAAGATCATACTTCCTCTAGGAAGTGTGTCTAGACTTCCGGTTATAGGAAGTCTCTCCCTTAGGAAGTTAGAATGACTTTAGAGTTCCCCTCTTTGTGTCCATGTACGTTCAACTCGGCAAAGTGGGAAGTCCTTGACTTCCTTGTTTGCCGGGTTGAACGTAGAATGGCACAAGGAGAGGAAGTCCTTTTACTTCCCCTTGGAAGCATTTTAAGATCATACTTCCTCTTGGAAGTGTGTCTAGACTTCCTGTTAAGGAAGTCTCCTTCCCTTGGAAGTTAATTTTAGACTTCCCTCCTTGTGTCCATGTGTCGTTCAACTCGGCAAAGTGGGAAGTCTTGACTTCCTTGTTTGCCGGGTTGAACGTACATGGCATAAGGAGGGGAAGTCCCCTTTACTTCCCTTGGAAGCATTTAAGGACATACTTCCCTTAGGAAGTAGTTTAGACTTCCTTCCATAGAGATTAGAATTTTTTAGACTCCCCTCCTTTGTGTCCATGTGCGTTCAACTCGGCAAAGTGGGAAGTCTTTGCCTTCCTTGTTTGGCCGGGTTGAACTACAATACATAAGGAGGGGAAGTCCCCTTTACTTCCCCTTAGGAAGCATTTAGGACATACTTCCCTTAGGAATATGTTTAGACTTCCTTCCATAGGAAGTTAGAATTTTTTAGACTTCCCTCCTTTAGTCCATGTGCGTTCACTCGGCAAGTGGGAATCTTTGACTTCCTTTTTTGCCGGGTTGAACGTACAATGCATAAGGAGGGGAAGTCCCTTTTACTTCCCCTTAGGAAGCTTTAGGTTCTTACTTCCACTTAGGAACTATTAGTTCACCAATTCCCCTTAGAGATTAAATATGATACTTCCCATTAGGAATGTATTAATTCATTACTTCCCCTTAGGAAGCTTAATTCGTTACTTCCCCTTAGGAAGATTTAATATAACACTTCCTATTAGGAAGTATTAATTCATCACTTCCACTTAGGAAGTTTTAATATAACACTTCCCCTTAGGAAGCATTAATTCATTACTTCCCTTAGGAAGATTTAATATAACATTCCATTAGGAGTATTAATTCATCACTTCCCCTTAGGAAGTTTTAATATAACACTTCCCCTTAGGAGCATTAATTCATTACTCCCCTTAGGAAGATTTAATATAACACTTCCCCTTAGGAAGTATTAATTCCACTCCCTCTTTTGTGTCGTTCTACTACGTTCAACTCGGCAAACTAGGAAGCTTGGGCTTTGGAAGTTGCAAGTTGAACCTGGGTAGGCACAAGAGAGGAAGTATGTTTTAATGTTTCCTTCTAGGAGGTTAAGCAATGGCTTCCCCACTTTGTGTCAATGTACGTTCAAGTTATTGGTTTTGCTCGACAGTTGTTCATCTAGTAGGATCTGTTGAATATTCTTTATACTTTTCTAACATTGTCGTTTTTCAGGAGACAAGCAAGCCTTCTGGGAGGAAGACAAAGCCTTCCCTTAAAGGAAGAAGGAGGAAGTACCAAAGCACAGGGTACAAGCTCAAAAGGAGCAAAAGAAGGGTGCTTCCTCCAAATCTGCCGCTACTTCCAATTGAGATCACTGAGTCAAGTCCTCACACTTCCTCCCTCTCTGGAGAGTGCCTTTGTGATTGGGGAGAGTGATTTTGTATAGGGGTGAGGAACAGAACTCCTCCAGCTGAGCAGATAATCCCTTGGAGAGTGACATGGGTTAGTTGATCCTTTGACTGCCCTAACCATTCTCCAGAAGGAAAGCATTTTCTGCCACTCCCCTCAACCAGGCCCGCTTCCCAATCAGCTGGGCCTTCTGAACCTCCTTCTTCTCCTCCTGATGAGGACCCTGTTTTGGTCTCTCAAATATGTTGGAGAAACATCCCCGAAAGTGTTAGGCACAGGCTAGAGCTTCTGGGGGTAAGTTTAGTCATAGATTCTGTCAAACTATACGCTCATCTCAGATACCATTAACTCTCCCAGGAACCCTAATGCCATAGTTTTACCGGTTCCCATAACAGATGGGCTGAATCCCCCAACTTCCTTGACGACGAGAGGACTCCCCTCACCACAAAAAAGTTTGACTCCAACTACAAAGGGTTTTGATTAGGGAGATGTTTAAGCGTGGAGAACTTGAGTACAAAGAGTCACTCAAGGAATCCGTAGAGGCCATCTTCTTCCCATCTTCAATAACCTCTCTGAGGTATGTTTTCAACAACTGTTTTCTTTTTACTCTCTTCCCATTTTATATTACTTTATCGACTAACTCTTTGTTTCCCTTCTCTTGCATTCTATGTTCCGCCTTGAAACACTTGGCCAAACTCTATGGCTCCATGAAGGCTGAAAACAAAAATGCATGGAGTTCTAGACAAGCTGCTACCTATGTAGTGACACAAAAAAACAAAATTGAAGCCAATGGCAGCATGCCATGAATGCTCTCCTCAGAGATCTCCACAAAACCAAAGAGACTATCAAGTAGTCTTGGAGAGGAGCATGGAACTGCTAACCAGATCCATGCTGACAAAGAAACTGTGGAGAGGCCGCCGCTGTCATTGCTAACCAAGGCCGCTTTGAAAAAGACGCCAAGGATGCCAAGGAAGAGGGCCAGTAAACTCAGAGAGGAAGTGGATGAGCTGAAGAGAAGCTCAAGGAAGCTGAGGAGGAAGGAGAGCTGAAAAATCAAAAGGAGGGGCTGAACAAAAGATCTCGACCACTGTGTTGAGAAGTACATGGAAGGTCAAGCCTTCCTTAGAGAGATGTGCTTGGAAGCTTGGGGAATGGGGTTAGAGGAATATCTAGCCTTTGACTCCTTTGAAAAAGATGAACTATGTCAACATGGTTCTATCAAAAAAAAAGCTGAAGCACTCCGCCTCCCTCTTTTGATTATTCAGAGGAAGAAGAAGCTCAGGAAGGGAGTGAAGATGAAGAGAAGTTTTGAAAAGGAAACCCAGAAGAAGAAGAGAAGAGCAAAGAGGCTTCAGAAGTTCATAATGACAAACATCAAGGCTGATGCTCTTCAAAAAATTTATGATTGTGTTAATCTTCTTTGAACAATTTAGTTTAGCATATTTTGAACAGTGACTTCAGTAAGAACACTTTTAAAGTGTTTCTTGTAATATTTGATTTAAATTTCTTTCAATGCACTCTTGCTTGATTTCTTGCTTATTCCTTGATCACTCTTGGTTCACTTCTCAAGGTTCCCCATGGGATCTTAGAACTTTAATTATGATTCCTAGGAGTTCATAACTAACCCACCATGGAAACTCTATTGTTCCCTATGGAGAATACTTCCTCATAAAAGTATTTTAAATGTACCTTTGAAATTTATCTCCTTTTTCCATTTCTGATAGGCTTTTAGGTTCTCTTTGCCCCAAATTAAGCTTCAAGTTTAACCGGATCAGCCTTTTGCTGGATCCCTAAGTTTACTAGAAGTCCTAGTATTGATTGCCCTTAAACTAAGGAATCGAAGCAAATATTATAGCTTTTAATCTTAATGCCCTTAGCATTTCAGGGACTCTTAATCACATTTTTTAGACACTTGGTCTAATTGTAAGACCCTTAGTCCTACTTTTAAGACACTTGGTCTATTTGTAAGACCCTTAGTCCCACTTTTTAAGACACTTGGTCTATTGTAAGACTCTTAGTCTACTTCCTTTGTCTTAAGTCTCTTTTTGCTTAAGTAACAAAGTTGACTTGGGATCTTGCCTAGTCTTGCCCTAATGGGGAGTTACCCAGGGCTCTAGGGTCTTACCCTAGCCTTGCTTAATAAGCAAAAATAAAATGTTAAATTAAATTATCACATATACAGAAACAGAGTTTTCATTAATTATGGCCCGTAGCCAATTTTAATACAAATGAAACTCCAATTTCTATAAAAAGATCACCTTGGACCTTATTTATATGGCCGTAGCCTATTCATCTGATTCCGTAATCAGGATTACATGTAATACCCTTTAATTATTCCATTCCAAGTTCGTGGCAGTTCATAACCATCCAAACTCTTAAGTCGATAAGTACCATCTCGCACAATTTCCACAATCTCGTAGGGACCTTCCCAATTTGGAGTCAACTTGCCTTGCTCATTTGCCCTTCCTATGGCTTCCATTTTCCTCAAAACTAGATCTCCAAGCTCATGGGCCTGTTGTTAACTCTTTATTATGTTCTCTAGCCATCCGAAGCTTTTACAGTTGCTGTCTAAGCAAGGCATTGCCTCTCACCTCAGGTAAGGTATCAAGAGCAGCTTTCATCAATTCCCAATTCGCATCATCATTATATAGCATTCCTCTGACAGTAGTTCACACATTTCAATGGAAGAACGGCTTCAGCTCCGTACACTACATGAAGGGAGTTTCTCCAGTTGAGTTCTTGACGGTGGTTCTTATCGACCATAAAATATTGTACAGCTCATCGACCCATAATCCTTTGCCTTCTCAAGCTCTTCTTCAGTCCATCACCAATAATCTTATTGAAAGCTTCAACTTGTCCATTGGTCTGAGGATAGCCTACGGAAGCAAAGTTAGCAGAGATGCCCTGGTCTGTTGAATTTTTCACCGTTCTGTCAGGCTTCAACTCATCCAACACAAGTCTTCATTTCACCTCCAGGTTGAGGTCTAGGAACTGATTCAAACTATGAATAACCATCACTTGATCTTTGGGGGCTTCTTCAATCTTTTCTTTCTTACTTGTTTCCCCAACATTACCTGACCACCTTCAGCTTTAAGTGTTGTAACATAGCATTCTCTTGCCAACTGCTGATCTCCATGGATGGTTCCCACATTTCCATTGTTACACTCATACTTCATGAGCATGAGATGAGTAACAATTACTGCCCTAACAGCATTCAGAGTTGGTCTTCCAAGGATCACATTATAGCGCTTGTAGCTCCTTCACCACAAGGAACTTGACGAACATGTTTCTACACAATCTTATCTCCCATTCGAACCGACAAGGTGACAGTTCCTAATGGATTGATAACTCCTCCTCCAACCCATGATGGGATGTGGATAGGCTCAAGCTTAGAAGAATCTATTCAACTTCCTCAGACAGCTGTAACTAATGATATCGGATGAACTTCCCGTATCAACAAGTATTCTTTTTACTTTCATGTTTGCTACTTTCAACTCTACCACCAAGGATCATCATGAGTGTTCGAACCTTGCCTCGATCTCTGTCGCTGATCAATACTTCAGGAAACTTGGTCTTTGCATCTGCCCCTGTTTCAGGGGATGATTCTCGAGCAAGGCTTCGAACATACTCTTTGCTCCTCTCATGTGAGGTCCGCCAGCTGCAAACCCACCCGAATTACATAGATAACATCTTCTTTGTCAGTATCATAATCCTCCTTTGGCTTTTCGTCTTTAGAATCTGACTTTTGTTTTACATTCTTGTTGGATGACTTGATCAGGTGCTGACCAATCTTCCCTTTGAAGCAAGAGCGTCAAGAGTTCTTCTAAGACTGAAGCAATCATTTGTATGATGCCCCACATCTTTATGAAAGTAGCAATACTTACTCGAATCCCGATCTTCCTTTGGGGTTCTCAAAGGTGGAGGATCGTCATATCAACTTTACCCGGGATCTCCTTGAAGACAGAATGGAGATCCTTGGTGAACTCAAACCTTGGTGACCATCGACTTTCTCTTACGATGTTGAGAATTTCCCTTGCTTGATGAGCCAGCCATCCATGTGGCATGCCTCTTTTGATCCATGTTCTTTGAACCATAATCATTCTTCTTATCATCCTTCCTGTCTTGCGGTTGAAGCACATAGCTCCTGAGCATGGATGAAGCATTCAGCCTCCTCCAGAATCCCCTTTAAGGTTTCAATTCCTTCTGACCACATCAAACTTAAAGGTTCCATCACGCAGCCCTCTGAAGAAGCTATCAAGGCAACTCCTTCAGAGAGGTTAGGTATCTGCAATGATTCAAGATTGAACCTTTGGACGTAACTTCTTATGATTCCTTCTCACCTTGCACAATCTTGGCTAAGTGCATACTCGTCTTCTTCTCACGTTGTTAGCCATGAAATGATGTACAAAGGTTGTACTCAACTCATGGAAACTGTTGATGGATTGGTTAGGTAAACTATTAACCACTTCTGAGCTATTCCCTTAAGTGTTGCTGGAAATAGCGGCACCAAGTTGCGTCATCCAAACCTTGAAAATACATCAATTTTTTTTGATGTTGCCAATTTTCTTCTGGATCAGTTGTTCCATCAAAAGCCTCTACATAGGCATCTTAAACTTAACTGGGCGAGGAGCCATCATGATTGATGCAGCAAATGGTTGTCCAATTCATAGACATAGAACCCACTTTATCCCCGATGATCCCCGTAGGATCATTAGGTACTTGCTTGGCCATATAAAGCTCCTCAGGTCTCACCCTGTTTTCCCAGTATTGGATCATTGCTCTCTTCTAGCTTGATCTGCTTTCTCAGCTTTCTTTTCTCAATCTTGTATCTCAAATTCTCTTCATCATCATGCTTATCCGATTCAAGAGTGAATGGATGTGAATCGACATTTCCTTGGTTGCTGTTGTACCCGACGAGTCAGAGCGACTCGGTTCACTGGGCTCGTTTGGAGTTCAAATGTTCTCTTGCATCTCTGCTAGATGCCCTCCTTCCATTGATAACTCTCTAGCATCCTTACTCGAAGTTCTCTTAGCCTCAAGATACTCTCTAGCATCATGAGCTACTGACTTTTTGAATTCAATGAATTCTCTAGCATCAGATCTTGTCCTGCTTACTTCAGTTTGTCCTTTGGCCACCTCCCGTTTTGCTTATACTTAGGAGTGACAGATACTTTCTGAGTGCATCCCAGTGAGCTTCAATGGAGTTCTTTCCTTCTTGATTTTTTAACTTTCTCTTGGAAAGTTAGTTTTCCTTCACCTTGATCTTCTGACACGACTTCCCTTAAGCTTTCTCTGGCGAGGATCACCCTCCTCATGAGTTCTCTTGGAGGAATGCCCCGTAGAGCATCCGTAAAGGACTCTTTGAGACCTCCAAGATACTCTTGAGTTGACCCATAGTCACGGTTGATCCTCTGTTGCTTTCCCTTTAGGAGAGCTAGTTCCTTGTCCGGTTTCATAGTTCCCGGATTGATCAAGTGACCGTGTCTCATCCTCGGTTGGATGTGAACCACCAGTCATCCTCAGGTGCCCTCCCCTCAGACGGCGCCAAATGATGTAGAAAGAGTTCCTGTAGGGTCTCTTCAACTGAATACGTGGAGAGGGAACTAGAGGACTACACGTCAGAGGGACAGGTTTTGGCTTGTTCACTTCCTGATAGCTCGGACCTCGATTCCTGCAAAACAAGGGAATAAAATCCTCGTAGGATTTTTTCCCCCTCCGATGCTTAAGTAAGTATTTGTATGAGGATTAAGGCAAATTAACAATAATTAGCAATTTGGTAATCTAGAGAGGGAAACTAGTGAGAGAAATTCTCTTAGTGTGATAATGAAGATTTGGTTGAATGTTTGAAGTTGAATGCCCCCAAATGATGATTTTGAGGGGTATTTATAGCCTTAGGTTTGGAGGCCACCAAAGGACGATGACATTTGTCATTGTCTAATTGGTTGATGCTTGATCAAGCCTCATGGGCTTTTGCATTCAAGCCTCAAGTCCCAAATTCCTCCTTTTTTCCCTACCTTGTAGCCTCGAATAGGATTGCGACACGTGGCAAAGGTTTCTCTTCTTTAATTATTGTTTGTGGACACGTGCCCTATCTTGCAACGACAACATGGCCGTGTGGAGCCCACCTTGGTGGTCCAGTCAGTGCCAAGTGGCAGTGCCACCTGGACTTTTAGGGGACACTGGCATGAGTTGGCGTGCCACATCAGATTCCATGATGAAGTTAATTGATAATGAGTACTGGAACAAGCATGTTGGGATGAGATTCAACGTTTTTCGCGCCTTGCATTGGCGTGTGTGCGAAGAAAGGGACTGAGAGCCGACATGATTGATTTTGTTGGTGATCTTTG
>PYUH01003976.1:3842318-3870231 GCA_016808085.1 Suaeda aralocaspica
AATGAACTTTGAAATTTATCTCCTTTTTCCATTTCTGATAGGCTTTTAGGGTTCTCTTTGCCCCAAATTAAGCTTCAAGTTTAACCGGATCAGCCTTTTGCTGAGATCCCTAAGTTTACTAGAAGTCCTAGTATTGATTGCCCTTAAACTTAAGGAATCGAAGCAAATATTATAGCTTTTAATCTTAATGCCCTTAGCATTTTCAGGGACTCTTAATCACATTTTTTAGACACTTGGTCTAATTGTAAGACCCTTAGTCCTACTTTTAAGACACTTGGTCTAATTGAAGACCCTTAGTCCCACTTTTAAGACACTTGGTCTAATTGTAAGACTCTTAGTCCTACTTCCTTTGTCTTAAGTCTCTTTTGCTAAGTAACAAAGTTTGACTTGGGATCTTGCCCTAGTCTTGCCCTAATGGGGAGTTACCCAGGGCTCTAGGGTCTTACCCTAGCCTTGCTTAATAAGCAAATAAAATGTAATAAATTAAATTATCACATATACAGAAACAGAGTTTTCATTAATTATGGCCCGTAGCCAATTTTAATACAAATGTAAACTCAATTTCTTATAAAAAGATCAACTTGGACCTTATTTATATGGCCGTAGCCTATTCATCTGATTCCGTAAATCAGGATTACATGTAATACTCTTTAAATTATTAGCATTCCAAGTTGTGGCAGTTCATAACCATCCAAACTCTTAAGTCGATAAGTACCATCTCGCACAATTTCCACAATCTCGTAGGGACCTTCCCAATTTGGAGTCAACTTGCCTTGCTCATTTGCCTTCCTATGGCTTCCCTTTTCCTCAAAACTAGATCTCCAAGCTTCATGGGCCTGTTGTTAACTCTTTATTATGTTCTCTAGCCATCCGAAGCTTTTACAGTTGCTGTCTAAGCAAGGCATTGCCTTCACCTCAGGTAAGGTATCAAGAGCAGCTTTCATCAATTCCAATTCGCATCATCATTATATAGCATTACTCTGACAGTAGGTTCCACATTTCAATGGGAAGAACGGCTTCAGCTCCGTACACTAACATGAAGGGAGTTTCTCCAGTTGAGTTCTTGACGGTGGTTCTTATCGACCATAAAATATTGTACAGCTCATCGACCCATAATCCTTAGCCTTCTCAAGCTTCTTCTTCAGTCCATCACCAATAATCTTATTGAAAGTTCAACTTGTCCATTGGTCTGAGGATAGCCTACGGAAGCAAGTTAGCAGAGATGCCCTGGTCTGTTGAATTTTTCACCGTTCTGTCAGGCTTCAACTCATCCAACACAAAGTCTTCATGTTCACCTCCAGGTTGAGGTCTAGGAACTTGATTCAAATATGAATAACCATCACTTGATCTTTGGGGGCTTCTTCAATCTTTCTTTTCTTACGTTTCCCCAACTTACCTGACCACGCTTCAGCTTTAAGTGTTGTAACATAGCATTCTCTTGCCAACTGCTGATCTCCTGGATGGTTCCCACATTTCCATTGTTACACTCATACTTCATGAGCATGAGATGAGTAACAATTACTGCCCTAACAGCATTCAGAGTTGGTCTTCAAGGATCACATTATACGCTTGTAGCTCCTTCACCACAAGGAACTTGACGAACATGTTTCTAGCACAATCTTATCTCCCATTCGAACCGACAAGGTGACAGTTCCTAAGGATTGATAACTCCTCCTCCAAACCCAATGATGGGAGGTGGATAGGCTCAGCTTAGAAGAATCGTATTTCAACTTCCTCAGACAGCTGTAACTAATGATATCGGAGAACTTCCCGTATCAACAAGTATTCTTTTTACTTTCATGTTTGCTACTTTCAACTCTACCACCAAGGGATCATCATGAGGTGTTCGAACCTGCCTCGATCTCTGTCGCTGATCAATACTTCAGGAAACTTGGTCTTTGCATCTGCCCCGTTTCAGGGGATGATTCTCGAGCAAGGCTTCGAACATACTCTTTGCTTCCTCTCATGGTAGGTCCGCCAGCTGCAAACCCACCCGAGATTACATAGATAACATCTTTTGTCAGTATCATAATCCTCCTTTGGCTTTTCGTCTTTAGAATCGACTTTTGTTTTACATTCTGTTGGATGACTTGATCAGGTGCTGACCAATCTTCCCTTTAGAAGCAAGAGCGTCAAGAGTTCTTCTAAGACTGAAGCAATCATTTGTATGATGCCCACATCTTTATGAAAGTAGCATACTTACTCGAATCCCGATCTTCCTTGGGGTTCTCAAAGGTGGAGGATCGTCATATCAACTTTACCTCGGATCTCCTTGAAGACAGAATGGAGATCCTTGGTGAACTCAAACCTTGGTGTATCATTCGACTTTCTCTTACGATGTTGAGAATCCCTTGCTTGATGAGCCAGCCATCCATGTGGCATGCCTCTTTTGATCCATGTTCTTTGAACCATAATCATTCTTCTTATCATCCTTCCTGTCTTTGCGGGTTGAAGCACATAGCTCCTGAGCATGGATGAAGCATTCAGCCTCTCCAGAATCCCCTTTAAGGTTTTACAATTCCTTCTGACCACATCAAACTTAAAGGTTCCATCACGCAGCCCCTGAAGAAGCTATCAAAGGCAACTCCTTCAGAGAGGTTAGGTATCTGCAATGATTCAAGATTGAACCTTTGGACGTAACTTCAATGATTCCTTCTCACCTTGCACAATCTTGGCTAAGTGCATACTCGTCTTCTTCTCACGTTGTTAGCCATGAAATGATGTACAAAGGTGTACTCAACTCATGGAAATGTTGATGGATTGGTTAGGTAAACTTTAACCACTTCTGAGCTATTCCTTAAGTGTTGCTGGGAAATAGCGGCACCAAGTTGCGTCATCCAAACCTTGAAATACATCAAGTGTTTGTATGTTGCCAAATGTTCTTCTGGATCAGTTGTTCCATCAAAAGCCTCTACTTAGGCATCTTAAACTTAACTGGGCGAGGAGCCATCATGATTGAGTGCAGCAAATGGGGTGTTCCAATTCATAGACATAGAACCCACTTTATCCCCGATGATCCCCGTAGGATCATTAGGTACTTGCTTGGCCATATAAAGCTCCTCAGGTCTCACCCTGTTTTCCCAGTATTGGATCATTCTGCTTCTTCTAGCTTGATCTGCTTCTCAGCTTTTTTTTCTCAATCTGTATCTCAAATTCTCTTCATCATCATGCTTATCCGATTCAAGAGTGAATGGATGTGAATCAGACATTTCCTTGGTTGCTGTTGTACCCGACGAGTCAGAGCGACTCTGTTCACGCTGGGCTCGTTTGGAGTTCAAATGTTCTCTTGCATCTCTGCTAGATGCCTCCTTTCATTGATAACTTCTCTAGCTCCTTACTCGAAGTTCTCTTAGCTCAAGATACTCTCTAGCATCATGAGCTACTGACTTTTTGAATTCAATGAATTCTCTAGCATCAGATCTTGTCCTGCTTACTTCAGTTTGTCCTTTGGCACCTCCCGTTTGGCTTATACTTAGGAGTGACAGGATACTTCTATGGTGCATCCCAGTGAGCTTTCAATGGAGTTCTTTCCTTCTTGATTTTTTAACTTCTCTTGGAAAGTTAGTTTTCCTTCACCTTGATCTTCTTGACACGACTTCCTTAAGCTTTCTGCTGCGAGGATCACCCTCCTCATGAGTTCTCTTGGAGGAATGCTCCCGTAGAGCATCCGTAAAGGACTCTTGAGACCTTCCAAGATACTCTTGAGTTGACCCATAGTCACGGGTTGATCCTCTGTTGCTTTCCCTTTAGGAGAGCTAGTTCCTTGTCCGGTTTCATAGTTCCCGGATTGATCAAGGTACCGTGTCTCATCCTCGGTTGGATGTGCTTGAGGCTTGAATGCAAAAGCCCATGAGGCTTGATCAAGCATCAACCAATTAGACGATGACAAATGTCATCGTCCTATTTGTTGGCCTCCAAACCTAAGGCTATAAATACCCCTCAAAATCATCATTTTGGGGGCATTCAACATTCAAACATTCAACCAAATCTTCATTCATCACACTAAGAGAATTTCTCTCACTAGTTTCCCTCTCTAGATTACCAAATTGCTAATTATTGTTAATTTGCCTTAATCCTCATACAAATACTTACTTAAGCATCGGAGGGGGAAAAAATCCTACGAGGATTTTATTCCCTTGTTTTGCAGGAATCGAGGTCCGAGCTATCAGGAAGTGAACAAGCCAACACCTGTCCATCTGATGTGTAGTCCTCTAGTTCCCTCTCCACGTATTCAGTTGAAGAGACCCTACCAGGAACTCTTTCTACATCAGAATCAGTCTCCACAGCTGAAACAAACACATCAACCAAATCTGTCCCATGCCTGGCCATCATACGAGGCTGCTTCCTAGTTAACAATTCCAACATGAAAACTCCAAAACTATACACATCACACTTATCTGTCACTTCTTGAGTTTCAATGTATTCTGGATCAATGTAGCCCGGAGTTCCTTCAACAGGCCACTGTTGTGGCTTCTCCTTTGGAGTAATGGACACCGCGTAACCAAAGCTTGCTAATTTGGCACCAAAAGAACAATCAAGAATTATATTTGATGAGCTAATATCCCTATGCACCACTGGCTTTGATAAGGCATTATGCATATAAGACAGTGCATATGCTGTATCACCTGCAACTCTTACCCAATCATCCCATCTTATACGCTTTCTAAGTCCAATATCACCATGTAAGAATTTATATATGTCTCCATTTGGTATGAGTTCATACACCAATATTGGTATGAACGTCTCAAGGCAACAACCATAGAGTTTCACCATTTTGTCATGATTCATCACCATTATAGTTGCGGCTTCATTTAAAAATAAATCTACCAGGTCAGGATTTGGGTCTAGTTGCGACGTGGCATTAACAGCTACAACACGATCATCGATTTTGCCTATATAGACAGTGCTATGAGTCCTCCAGCCACCAATGTGATCAGGGTTATAGTAGTCTGTAGCCTTTGCGATATCCTTACTTGAGTAAACTTTCAGCTGGCCTGCTCCTTTAAGATTCCCTTGGCTCAGAGCAATTTGTTTTTCCAGTAAAATTCCTCCATTTTTAACAAAATAATCTTCCTTAGCCTCAAGCTTTGGCCTTCTTCCATTCTTCATCTTCATACTATACTTCCTTTGAGACTGACCCATTGATATCTTGAAAATTCTCTCCGTTTTCAAAACAAATCTGCCTAAAACAAGGTTAGCATTAACAACTTACATCAGAATTCATCTATCCTTTCAAGCATTTCAACGAACAGGTATAAAGGCGATAACTACTCTTCAAATCATTAAATCCATTCCATTATTAATTAAAATAAATAAGGTAAAAATCACGTACGTACATCCCTGTGATCCAAATTTAACAGTTTTTCAGTTAATCTGTTCAGCTTTGTTGTTAGGTTTCCATTTTTGTCTAAATAATTGCAAGTTTACTATCTTTGGCCACCTTATAACAAGACATTGTATAAATTGACCCTTTAGAGTTTTTTTGCTGAAAGATTAAAGCTTTTGACTATCTGAATCTTATAGTTGTGTTCGAAATTTTAGCAAACTGGTTATAGGCATTAAGGCATGAATTTTTAGCAAATGGGGTTAACTTCAATGGAGATGTTTGGGAAGATCAAATTTGGACATACTTTAGGGAAACTTATTAGTTTGAGGAATTCTCAGTTTCTCTCAATGGGGGTTGGGAAACATAGACATTAAAAATTCACCACAGGGATAAATATGTCATTTTATACTAAAATTCAAGGGTATTAAGATATCATCATAAAATTTAAAAACACAAACGAAAATTAGCATTTTTACCAGAAGCAAACTAAAGGATAAATAGTAGATTAAATATTAAGCTCATAGTACGGCGTATATGAATTTTTTTCCACCCCGAAGACAAATTTTGACATAAATCATTTCGACATGAAAAAACATTTCCATTTATAGTACTTTTAACACAGCCCTTAAGGCTATGGTCGGCATTTAAATTAATAAAAAAACAACAACAAGAGAGAGATTGACTTGCCTACTTCATTAATTAAAAAACCCTCGATGACCAAGTTTCTCAACTCCCTTGTTTACTGATGAATATTACAGGTGTTACAGCAAGGAAAAAAAAAAAAAATACTCAAAACTCAAACGTAAAACATACCTGTCTAACTGAGTCAACAGTTATTATCTCTGAATCTGCTTCTCAGGCAACTAGGTTCAGAGCAGTAAGCTTGCTGCTAGGAACTGAGATTGTTATTCAAGAACGGTATTACATCGTGTATAGTCTCACTTCCTGTTTTCTGGTTGATCGAATTTAAAAATTAGGGGGACAGCAGGACAAGTCAATAGTCAGAGAAGGATACAGGAGGTAATAATGTCCATTGATATTTGAATTTGACAGATAAAAGAAGTCAAGAATATGACGACTATAGCTTGATGGTGATGTAAAGGATTTAAGCCACAATAGAGGGCAGGACATGGTAAACCAACCCGAAGAAAGACTAATGAACCAAAAGTCGAAACTGACCTACTTTGTCAATCAATAAGGTGGATGATCTAAGTAATCTAACTAACCTACTTTGTCAATCAATAAGGTGGATGATCTAAGTAATCTAACTAACCCACCTTATTGATCAAACTACGTCCATGGATAAAAAATGATCAAATGAAGTACTATTAAATGGTCAGAAAAATACTCCATGGATTCAACTATGATTAATAGGTTCTTGATCGATGATCTTCTTATTTGTTTGATTTTCTCAAGTTCTTAATCAAACCGGTAAATTTGCATAGCCAACCACCCTTAAGAAAGCAAGCCAACTTAACTCAGGGTAATGGTTATGGATTTATTAGTAAGGCAAAGAAGCAGAAGTGTTCTGATCGCCTGAGGTAGAAATACTTCATTTATAACACAACCATTCTTCACAAATGCTACTTGCGTCTAAATTTCAGCCAGAAAACTGGAAAGCCAGTTTTACTGTATAAACATAATAAGACCTGTATTTTCCGACAGAGAAGAAGGATTAAGGATGGAGCATATGAAGTGCCTAGGATAATCCTAAAGCAAAGAATTATAGTAATTGTGCTTAGATTATTTTCTAAAACAGATATGATATGAACACAGACAAAGCAATATGGGAGCATCAGCATTAAGCAGCACTGCCAGCCCTTTGAAATATACAGCATATCTGATTTATAGTTATTCTTTTTTCAAACGATTTTACAACAATTACTTTAAACAGGGCTGGTTCAGCAAGATATACGTTTCATGCATAAGCAGTAAAATCAGCAAACTGTAAAGGTAAGGATGTAAAGGCGTAAGGGGTGCTCACTAAGCCAATGTCCTAAACTTCCGTGTTCCCACAGGAAACTAGAGCTTAACCCCACCTTGAAGACATGAAAAAACATTTACATCCCTTTTTAATACAACATCACTTCCTTACGCTAAATGCGTCACAGGACAACTCTAAAGCAGTAAAGCAGAAGGCAAGTCTATTACCCAAGGCAAACTAATTAATTACCTTTTTGTTTGTCTACTGTTGTGTCCACTCTGTTGCATCTTTCTTTCTAAATTTGAATCTGGCATACCTCTCCTTTTCACTTCTTGTCTCGACCTTGTATGGTTCAGAACTCGCCAACAACATCAATCATAGTCGTCCTCTCATCACCTTTCTTTGCCACACAAGCCAATGCGAGCCGTACAAAACTTTGAATATCATCAATATCTTCTTGTTCCAATACTTCATTGTCAATCATCTCCATCATGCAGTTTTCTGCAGCTGAGACAAACACATCAACCAATTAATTCTACTTTTTTTAAAAGCAAAGAATTAAAAAATTAAAAAAAAAAGCACCTCCCACTCAAAACTGAAAAATACTGTGTAAGTGAGCCAACTGTTCTGATGCTTATGAACTCTAGGTTTTTTTTTTTTTTTTTCTACAAATTGGGCTAAGATTGTTCTTCAAAGAAGGTAGTTGTGGACTTTACATTCCTGTTATTTTAATAAAAAATGACAAAAGTAGGCAATTATAGTCAATTAAGAAAACAAGAAATAATAAAGAGAGTTAAGAGACTTTGATTAAACCAAAACGAGTCATAATTAAAATGACAGCATCCTGATGATGATGGTTAGACAATTTCAACAAGAATTCAAGCCACAATAAACGAAAAAAATGGTGCACAAACAGTCTAATTTTCAATCAATTTGCATTGGTGGGTAATCTACCCAACCCACCAGTCAATGAAATTTATTAATAATAAGTAGAAATGTAGAACCCAGGCCAGAACTAGACATTTATCTTGTAACTGGGTCACGCACTGAGTGCGACAATTATAGTCGTTAATCATTTGGAGAATTTCACATAAAAAAGACCTGTGCAGTCATGTACATGATAAAAACCGTATATCCGTACATCTACTTCAATTCGCAGATATCGTGCTTAATATTAATCATAATTATACAGGCATGATACGAGCACCACGAAAAATGAGGGCATTAGCATCAAACAGCGTTGCAATCCTGGTTAAATGAATTTTAACTATTCGGATTTTCTGTTTTCACTAAACAAGTACTTCCTATTACTCTAAACAGGGCAGGTTCACCCAAATATGAGTACATAAACAGTAATATCAGCAGATGTTAAATAAAAGGTTCTTAAAATCCAAAACCATAGGTGAACCCATAATATATAGTATTAAGGTCTTGCCCCTCATACTGTGTACACATGAAAGTCATCTATGTAATTATGTCCCATTAAATTCAACATTACAAACTCACCCTAAACAAGTCATACAACAAAACAACACTAGCACAAGGCAAGTCTATAAATCAAATTTTGGTAATTCGCTAACTTGTTACTAACCTATTTGTTGTCTTTGCTCTGTCGTAACTACTTCAAACTTGAATCTAACATGTTAAGCACAAGCAGTTTCCTTTTCATTTCTTGTCTCGACATTCTATGTTCCAAAGCTCATCAACAACATCAACCATGGTCGGCCTTTCAGCCCCTTTCTTTGACACACAAGCCAAGGCAAGCCGTGAATAGCGCTGTATCTCATCCCAAGCTGCTTGTTCCAGCACCACATTATCAATCATCTCCATCATAGAATCAGTCTCCACAGCTGAAACAAACACATCAACCAAATCTGTCCCATGCCTAGCCATCATACGAGGTTGCTTCCTGGTTAACAACTCCAACATGAGAACTCCAAAACTATACACATCACACTTATCTGTCACTTCTTGAGTTTCAATGTATTCCGGATCAATGTAGCCCGGACTTCCTTCAACAGGCAACTGTTGCGGCTTCTCCCCTGGAGTAATGGACACCGCGTAGCCAAAGCTTGCTAATTTGCCACTAAATGAACAATCAAGAATTATATTTGATGAGTTAATATCCCTATGCACCACTGGCTTTGATAAGGCATTATGCATATAAGACAGCGCATATGCTATATCACTTGCAACTCTTACACAATCAACCCATCTTATACGCTTCCTAAGTCCAATATCACCATGAAAGAATTCAAAGAGGTCTCCATTCGGTATGAACTCATACACCAATATCGGTATGAACGTCTCAAGACAACAACCATAAAGCTTTATCATATTGTCATGATTCATCACTATTACAGTCGCGGCTTCATTTAAAAAAAGACCAATCAGTTCAGGATTTGGCTCTAGTTGTGCCGCGGCTTTAACAGCTACAACACGATCATCGATTTTTCCTTTATAGACAGTGCTATGAGCACTTCTGCCAACAATGTGATCAGGATTATAGTAGTCTGTAGCCTTCGCGATATCCTTGCTTGAATAAACTTTCAACTGCCCTGCTCCTTTAAGATTCCCTTGGCTCAACACAATCTGTTTCTCCAGTAAAATTCCTCCATTTTTAACAAAATATTCTTCCTTAGCCTCAAACTTTGGCCTTCTTTCATTCTTGAAATTCATACTATACTTTGTTTGACATTGACCCATTAATTATCTTGATAAAATCTCCCTTACTTTGAGTCCAATTTTTGTTCAAAATATCTGCTTTAGCATTATACAGTATGAAATAATGATATAACATACATTAGAAATCATGTATTCTTTCAGGCATTTCAACTAACAGGTTCAAGGCAATAATAACTTATTATTTATAACATATCTTTGATAGTTTTACTTCAATAATTGTGTTGGAGATGAATAGCTAATGAGGTAAATTCAATGGAGATGTTTGGGAAAATCAAATTTGGACATAAATTAAGGAAACTCATTAGTTTGAGGAATTCTCAGTTTCTGTCAATGGGAACCCATTTTGACATACAAGGATGTTATCAAATGACAAATTCATGTGGATTTAGGGAAATAGAGGGGTAAATATGTCATTTCATATTAAAATACAAGTGTATTAATGTAATTTTATTACCATTAAAATTTATTTAAAACGCTGCAAAAACTTTTTTCTAGAAATTAAAGGATAAATATATTAAGGATCTGGCTAATAAGGGTTATTGGAGGGTTAGATAAGCATTAAATGATATAGTATTAATTCAGGAATTCAAGTTAAAATCATGCATGTCTAAAATTTTCTTGGTTTTATTGTTTTTTGTGAAAAACTTCCTTTCTTTCTCGTTTTTGTCCTAAACTACCTTGTATTGCTTTTTTTTTTTATTGACTCCTACCTTATCCCAAATTCCAGCATTGGCTTTGTGTTTTAGGATTAAAAAAACGTGTGTATGTCACGTGACTTCACATAGATGGGCGAAAATAAATTTAGTTCATGCATATGAAGCAAAAAATTAAGGGAAAATTGGGTTTTAGAATTCTATTTTGTGTGATTTAGAATTTAGAGGTTGAGATAAAATGAATTAAGAGAGAGAAAAGGGGATTATACGGTTGGAAATAGAATTTAATGAAGTCATCTGACATGCACGTGTTTATTTTAGCCTGAAAAAAATTTGGTCAACATTGGAATTTAAGAGTAAGGTAGTGGTAAAAAAAAAAGGAGTCCGTTTTCTGTGTGGCTGACCACACACTCAATTGACGGTGTGGCCATACTCAATAAATCATTAGTTAGTCATTACATCTAATAACAGTCGGCTTCCATTTCTGTGCTTTATTTTTCAACATCAAATCACAACTGGAGAGAGAAAATAATAACAATAATTTTTTTTTTCAAAAATTACAAAATTTACAACTCTAAAAAATAAAATAAAAATATCAAAATACATGTTTTTTAATTCTCTACAAACAGAGACCCATATTGGTGTAGTTTAATAATACTAAATTTTTAACCATATTCAAAATATTGAGTTGGAGTTACTAACTTATGTTTTTGGGGTTACTGCTTACTAACCGTTAGATTTTGGGCTACTGATATATGTGTTTGGGGTTACTGATATATGTGTTTAGGGTTACTAATTTATGTTTTGGGGGTTACCATTGCAACTACCTGAGGTTACTGATTTATACGTTTAAGGTCAATAACTAACTAGTAAATTTAGGGTTACTAATTGCTAGATTTGAAATCACCGATTTTTGTGTTTGGAGTTACTAAATTGGGGTTTTGGATTTACTAGATTTGGGGTTACTAATACTATTATTATTATTATTATATATTTTTTTTTGTGGAGTTACTAGTTAATGGATTTGGGGTTAATGATTTGTGTGTTTTTTGGTTATTGACTTATATTTTTAAGGTTACTAACTTATTTTTGGGGGTTACTAACTTCGAATTTGGGGTTACTAACTTATGTGTTTAAGGTTACTAACTAGAGAATTTGGTTATTAAGTGCTAAATTTGGGGTTACTAATTTATGCATTTGGAGTTAGTAACTGGTGAATTTGGGATTGCCAACCCCATACACATAAATTAGTAACCCAAATTCAATGACTACGTAGTTAGCAACTCTAAAAAATCAACTAAAATCAAATTATTTTATGAACACACACTATTATACTTAATACAATAATACCTATATTTCATAAAAGTAACTTATAATATTCACAATAAGCAACAAATTTTTAATTAAAAAAGCTAATCGGTTCAGTAAATTGCTTTAAATTACACCACTGTAGTTTCTATTTAATAAATCAATGAGTATTAATGCAAATCAAACATTAAATACATTGAATAAAGACAAAAAAAGAAGAAAATTGTAAAAAAAAAACAAAATAAATCAAAAATTTAATAGTTAGAACAAAAATATTCTGAAATAATAAATGTGAAGAAGTAAAATAATTTGAAAAGAGTGTTGGAAAAAAAAACTAAAATGAATTATAAAAAAAATAATAAATAAAAAAACTTAAACTAATGATAATTGGGCTCAAACTAAAATTCAATATTATATGGGTCTGTCACACCATTACTTTATGGTGTGGCAGGCCACATATAAGACTTAATAATAAAAAAAAAAAAGACAATTTAAGGTAGTTTAGGATAAAAACAAAAAAGAATGATAGTTTTTTGAAAAAACGGATAAAATTAAGATAATATTAGACAAAAAAATCCTAAAATTAATGCCTTCACTTATAACATGATTATCGAACGCCTTCAAGGCGTTTATTTTTTATCATATATTAAATACGATAGTATTAAGCTCATAGCATATGGACTATATATGATTTTTTTTGGCCCCAAGTACGAATTTAACATAAATCCATTTTCGATATGGGGGCCTGTGAGATGGAGGACATGGGAGGAACACGAAGTCAACAACACCATTCCATAAGATAAATTGTGTTCCATTATGTTTTACTTCGGTGATATCTTGTTAGGTACCGTTAAGTAGAAAAATCTGTACTAATGGCCTAATATGGTAACCCTTTACTCTTTAACCATTGTTTACCTTATTAGGTAACACCGACGGCATAGTGTACTAGTGTGCTGAATTGAGTTGAAATAAATGACATCTTATTGAGCTAGATCAGAACATATTGCAATTCAATGTGAGCTAAATTGTCATTGTTTTGATCAAGGCCTTAGTCCCCCATTAATCTACCCCAAATAGAGTCATTGTTTTGATAGTTGTCCCATGGCAAACTCAATATACATTAACGAAAAGGTTGCACACAATCCTTTTAAACAAACAAGACTAAAATCAAGTTAAACTACTTTGTTTTTGGCAGCAACATAACCACCAAAACATGTGTCATCTATGTTACTGTTTTCATTTTGTGAGATATCTCTAGTGGTTAGAGCTTCTCTCCCGATTCTAGAAGATCTTGGGATCAATTCTCATCCCCGCTCTTGTAGCTCCCTAGTACCAAAAACAAACTGTTTCCATTTCGTAATCAACCAAAGCTCTTCTACAACTTCAATCATAGTCGGTCTTTCAATTTCTTTCTTTGCCACACAAATTAATGCAAGCTTCACAACCTGTTTGATCTCGTCCCAACTTGTTTGCTCAAGCACTTCGGTGTCAATCATGTCCTCCATGCAATTATCTGATGCACATGTTACAAAATCATCAACCAAGTTTCGCGCCATCTTTGGCCATTGTAAGGGGATGCTTCCTCGTCAATAGCTCCAACATCAAAACTCCATAACTATACACATCACTCTTATCTATAACAAATTTTCTATATATTCAGGATCAATATTTCCTTGAGACCCTTCAACAGGGCGCCACTGTGGAGGTTCTCCTGGAGTAATAGCTACTTAAAGGCCAAAGTTTGCAAATTTTGCATGAAATGAATCATCCACAAGTATCAGAGAAGAGTTTAAACCTCTATGCACCACTGACTTTGACAAGGCATTGTGCATATAAGATAGTGCATACGCGACATCAGTTGCTACCCTCATCCGATAAGCCCATGGTAAATGTTTATTACTCCACACTTTTTTCCGGTGTAAATGTTGAAAAAAGCTACCTGTTGCTATATATTCGATCTTGGACTAATATTGGTACACCGGTCTCGAGACAACAACCATAGATTTTTAACATATTGTCATGGTTGAACACTAATGACATCGCGGCTTCAGTTTAGTAACGATCAGTTAGCTTTGGGTCCGAAACAAACTGTGATGGCGCTCCAATAGAGACCATACGGTCATCAAGGATTGCTTTGTAAACGGTTCTATGAGCACTAGTAACACTACGCCCAATAATACCGTCAATGTCATAGTTGTTTGTCGCCTTTTTGATATCCTCTTTCGAGTATATTTTCAGCTGGCTTGCTCCTACGCATTGGCCTTGACTTAGAGCTATTTGCTTTTCAAGCAAAATGGTTCCATCTTTAACGAAATACTCCTTAGAATCATACTTCTTTGGCTTTGGATTGTTCTTGATCTTTTTCTTGCTTTTATTTAGAGCTTGACCCATCTATAGCCAGCTAGTTCTAAGTCAAGTTTAGGAGAGCATAACATAGCCTGGGAAAAATATTGAATTTTGATTAGCCAACTATGTGAACTTAACTCACTACTTAAGCCTGCCCAATATATGTAGACTGTTGAGCACATGTAACTTGTATTATTATTTTGCAAACAGAGGAAAGAAATTGACCAATGATTAGCTTGAGATTCTACAACTTGCAACTTCACATTAAAAAAGTTTCATGTGCGGTGTTCTCTTCACTTGAAAGCTCAATCTTAAACTTAATTAAGGGTTAGTTTGTTTTAGAAGAAAACGCTTTTCCGGAAAATGATTTTCCATCATTTCCCTATTTCCTTTGTTTTGTTAAGGGGTGGAAATCAATTTTTTCAAAGGTGGAAAACTTCTTGAAAAAAGAAAACTCATTTTCCTTTGTGAGCAAAGTATGTCACATTTTTCTTCCATTTCTTACTCCCCTACTTCTCTACTTGCATCTTTCTCCCCCTTTTCCTTTCAATTTTTTTTTGCTCCCTTAGCTTACTCTTCTTCCACCAAAACAAATAAAGGAAAACTTGTTTTACAATTTTTTTATCCATTAAAAAATATTTTTCTTAGAAAATCATCTTTTATAAAAATGGTTTTCCATCAAAACAAACGGAGCCTAAATTAACCCAGTATTAAGGTGAAGAGAACACACCCTAATTGGTTTCAAATTGATGACCGGCTTCCAGCCTTACACTTGAAAGTTAGGCCTACTTTCACATTTTTTCGCAAATTGAACAAGATTACTTAGCTTATAAACAGACGGCACACATCAATAGTTGGCACTTGACACCATACATTATGCTTTTCTTGAATCCTCTTAACACTTCACCACATATTTTAGTCTTTAGGACAAGAGAAAACCAAGTTTCATTATTTTGGATCACTTTAACATTTTACCACATATTATAGTTGTTTAGAGTCTTGAAAGTTGGTACTCAATACTTTGGATCAAATCTCATCTGCATTATTTTCTTTTGTGACTCACTTTAAGGGAGAGAAGAAAAAAACTGTTTTCACTTCCCTCAACCATTTTTTAAGGCATTGGAGTAATTTATGTAGAGTAGTGTACCATAAGTCTTAGATGCGATGTGTTTGTTGGAACATCGTCTTCTAAATCTTTGTCAGACACTTCCACTCACTGGTCAGATAGCCATATATAATTCTGTGTACAATTTCAGAAGAAATTGCATCAACGAAAGGAAATCGAGACAAGAAGTCAAGAGTCAAGACCACAAATATTATAAGTATATGAGACAATGAGAGAAATTGTATTGAAATTTGGGTTCACACTTGATTCATTTGAATTCACATGGAAGTCCAACAGAATTGGCAAACTGCTCATTAAAAAAAGGAACAGAGGAAAGTTGAAGTTGGTATTGTGGAGCCAATTAAATAGCCAAATGAAGCAATTCAACTCCACGAAACGTGGATGCTGAACTGCTAGTTAAGAGGCATGATTTTGTCACATATAAATTCGTAAACTGATAAAGAGTAAGCATTTGATCCAATTTTTAGAGCTAGGCTCGGTTCTTAGACCTATATCAGTCCGGTCCAATTTAGTTCAACTTAATTTCTTCAGATGAAAAGGATTTAGGACTATGAGATAACTGTAAAATCTCCAGTGTTTTGGAAATTTCTTTTGTTGATTTCAGAAACAAGCAACTGTGCAGTACAGCAGTTGGGTAGTTACTGCATGTTGACTGATTTAGCCGTCAAATCAGGCACCTTTTTGGTTACGAACTTTTTGGCTTTAGTATTAGAATGTGTTTAGGAGCTTTAGAAATTAGAACTGCTTCTATTGTCATTCATTAGATAAAGCTCTCTTAGCGAAGACTAGATTATACTGTAATGCATAGTAGAGTCCTAGCTTGTTAAGCAAAACTGAACTTACTTAAGTTACTTCTAAATCCTGCAACATCTTTTCTAGCTTTCTCTATTTGTGCTACGACCGGTTTTGAACAATTTGTTTTCCTATCATCATCAATCGTTAGAAAGAAAAAAGAACTGCATTTAACAGATAATGGACAAGTCATACCTCATCAGATTTAAGCTGGCAACAAACATCAGTCAACATTTAGACGATTCAGCAAACAGAAAATGCATCCACATCAGGATTTGAGATGATACAAGCTCCGCTGCAAATGAAACACAATAGAAAATCAAACATCACCCCTAGCAGATGACTTCATGACAAACAATAAAAGAAGGTAATTGGCAAGCAGCTTTATTGAGAGGATACTCAAATCTTATAAATTACTTCAAATAAAATATTTTATGTTTTACAACATCATAAACAACTGCTATAATACAATATGTCTTAGTATCAACTAACGTCTATGAAAACTAGAAAACCAAAAATAATATTATACAGATACATCAGTTGATTTCGCCATGTCCTGACACTACAGATTACTTCATAACAAACAGTAAGAGAAAGCACTTCACCCGGCTGACAATTAAAATGAACCTCTAGCCCAAGAATGAACTGGGTTGATTGACATGTCTTCCCACCTTCTAGGTTTAGATCGTAGTGTACAAGCCAACAGATTGAATTCAGCTCTGCGACTTTGGAAATCAACATACGGAAAGCTGACCTAAACAAATTACCCTGTTAAACTGGTTTTGTGGTGAATGGTCCAACGTCCAAGTAAAACTCTTAGTAAATAGCCATTGCTATTTCTATTCACATCTTCATCGCATTATGAAAGCATATATCACCTGCATCTTTCTACCTCGGATCTGCAATACCAAGCAATGACATCCATCTTGCTCTTCCTAGGTGCCTGAACCTTACAGCATCTGAAAGAGATACAGCAGATGGCTCTTGACAGCATGATAAAAAGTTCAAGTTTTACTCAATAATTTTTACTTTCCCCTGGAACCTCCGTCTTTGGAAGCTTGCATACCCAGAGCATTAGCGAACATCCTTTTTGCAGCTCCCATATTTTCCTCTTTCATGCTCATTTTGGAAGTGTTCAACCCATTTCTTCCACTAGATCGAATACCACCACCAGAGGAGTTCCTAATCAGTTCCTCCCGTGCAATTGGTGAACAATCAATGACATCATTAACATCTGCTCGAACACATTTCACCTTTTTATCGGTGCCAACACCAGAGTGGAGAGAGGTTTCTTGGTGCAAATCTAAGTTGACTTTAATCCTTCCTTCAATGTCATCCACTGTAGTTTGGCCATTTGAATGTCTGATTTCATCACTTTGGGCTTGACTGCAGTGATCGATTCTTTGGCCAAGTGCATGGGCAATCATACGACGGGCCACAACGGGTACATGCCTTGGCTTTTGCCTCACAGAATTGTTTGACTCAACCTCACCCACACCAAATATACGCTCACGCGCAGCTAGATATGCTGCTTCTCTATCAATAAAATTTGGAGAAGAGACTATATTCATCTTCAACACTGAAAAAATGATGGAAAATCTGTCAGTCAGAATGTCAGTTATCATAGCTATTGTTATATTAAGCAAAAACAGACATTTAACAAGTCCACAGATTAAAAACAATGAAACATATGAATCAAGAATAAAAGATTGAACATCAAAACAATGAGAAGTTGAGAACTTTATGCAAACAGGCACTAACAGGAGTAAAATTCTGTTACAAAATCAGTACTTGTCAAACAAATTAATTGCTTTAGGAATGAAAAAGAACTTTAGGTAAAAAAAAAACAGAGAGTTCTGCACAGGAAGAAAGATTACATCATCCCAATGATGCTTCATTTATTTTGATCTTCGCAACAATAATTGATGGGAAGTTAAATTTCAACTCTACCACTGAAGAAAAGAATTTAAGAGGAAATTCCTAATACATTGAAGATCAGGTGCAGCCGTGCAGCCAGTCATCTTATTCTCTTATACATACCAAAAAAAGACTAAGTGCCATCAAAGTACTTGCAAAGAAACAAAAGGTATATAGATTTCGTATAGCATTCCAAAGCTTTGTCTAGCAAATCAAAGATTTGAAACCCAAAAGAAAATCATTTCATGTGTAATTATGAAATCTAAGCAACAAGGTCAAGTAGGAGTAGGACTCTAGTGTTTCATGATGCAAGGACAGCTAAACTGCTTGATACCATGATTCTTAAGTTACTAAATTGGTATCAACACTGAAATGTACCAATAGATATTTAACTCCTTAGCAATCCCTGTCTATAGAGAATTACTCATTGATGATATTATACACCTAGTAACATTCAATAGACTATATCAAGGTAAAAGAGTAGCATAAAAAATAAGTGTCATCATAAGGAATTAAGGAGCGAACAACGATTGCCAAACCAGGCTATCAGCTTCTTCTATTACTTATAAAAATATTGATGATGAACCCCATAAAAATTATCAATTACCTAATCCAACTCAAATTTCAATAATTTACAAGAGAAGGGTGTGCTTCAGTGAAATGGCATCTCAATTCTCAACCAGATATTGCTTACACTTGAAAAAAAATTCATGGTCCACCATTGCATTTATAAACTAGACTATAGAATTGAAACTCATAGATAAAACAACCAACAATCATTTGAAGCCCATCTAATGTGAAAATGACACTAGATACATTAGAATTCTAGCTATGAAAAGGGCAGGTTTCAATATTAGTATGAAACAAAATCAAGCACTATATGTCTATAAATCATGTTAGTGCACAATATCATGCAAAGAAGGGAGTTATTTACCTGTGCATGCCTCGTCTCTTTTCATAAGCTGATAGGAGACTGATGGGGATTCACAAGCATCATACTGCCAGAGAATATCACTAACAAGAATTGAAGGCCTGACAATTATAGTTTTATCGACTAAATTAGTAATCTTTGACTTACAAGAAAATGAGGACAATATATTACATGAATGTAGACTAATAACAAGCCCTGCCAAGCAGCTTTAAAATGATAAATTTACTACATACATTGATGTCTCCAAACATCGTTGTAGAACCAAGTGACGATCATCTCCCTCACCTACGGATTCGTGAGCAAATCTGTAACAACCAAGCAATACTTTCAAAATCAACATACAAACTTGATAAATTATGTTGAGAGTGCTTTTAAGGAATTCTATGAAAGTAATAGCAAAAGGTACCCAAATATATCAGCAAGACGATGGATGATCAAGCGGTTGTATGAACTCATGGGTTCTAGCTCTAGAGTTTCATCTGGGCTGCAAAAGAAAGCAAGAAACCACATGACATCATGAAAGAATATAATAATTGCATAACTACTGCTACGTACAGACATAATGAACAATCATTCACAAAGGTGACGTTTCATTGACCACAAAGGTATAAACAAAACTAAATGCAAGATGACAGTCCAAAAAAACAAAATCAAACTTATAGACGCTAAATTCATTCAAGGGAAGACATAACTGCGAAAAAAATAATCAGAATCAGGAATGTATAGGAACTAAAGTAAGAAACCAAGCATAGCTACCACAGCGGTCAACAATGTCAATCATGCACAACATATTAGCCATACAAAGGAGCCGGTGAAACGAACCTCGGATCACCTTGCAGGTAATTCACCAAGGCTTCTTCAACTGCAAGCACAAGATACCTACTTGAGAAGTTATCTTTAATAAGAGAAGCCAATTCCTCCACCTGAAAGTTGACATTTAACTTTAATTTCATCAAAGACAAATAGCTTTCGACTACACCTCGGCATAATAAGTACTCGAAAGCATATATTTTTTATATACCATGTGAATTTTCCAATAACAAAAATAATACCATCATACAAATCAAATTGTAATTAACATATAAAATGAAAAATTAACAATGAAGGGTTAACATAATTAACTGGTAAAAGCTAACTTGAAATAATTTCAGTAATTACATTCAATTTCGAAATTTCAATCTAATTTAATTAATATATATATATATATATCCAATTGACAATAGTCTATTTGAACAAGAATAAAAAGTACAATAAAGCTCAGAAATTTTTGGGCAAAAATCAAAATTATAGCTATTTAAAAACACCCAATTTCGCGAATTCGATCAACAGCACAACAAATTAAAACTTCCAATTTCGAATTTTAACAAAAAAAAACGTACAATTAATTTGTTCAAAAAAAATAATAATAATAACCAACAAGAGATTTTAAGAAAGAGAAAAGAGTACCATTGCAAATTGGGTTATACTCATCGTTGAATTTCGCAGAAGGAATTTGTTAAGTGAAGGGAATAAGAAAATAGAAGATGTTGAATTGGGGAAGAAAATTGAAGCTGTGTTGAAATTAGAAACCCTAGAATTTTGACTCGATGAAGAAGAATAACGGAGTAAATATATTTTCGCGGGTTATATCCCGTTTCTTACGTTTTGTTCCTTTTTTTTTTTAATATTTAATATGGTTTGGATTTGGATTAGACAATCTTTAAACCATAAATCGAATTTTTACACCTACAATAAATTAAAAAATGCTTAACGTGATCGTGAATACATATGAAGATTTAAATGGAAAATCATATTATTACTAATTGAATATAATTTTTCATAACATTAAAAACTATTAATTTTATGATATCTAATTCGGCCCTTCCCATCAATCACAAAATTTGAAAGAATTTGACTATTGCATATTTAAAATTACAACTTTTAAAATCCAAATAACTTGTGAATATTGATAATAACATAGACAATTTACAATAACGGTTAATACGGTCTATTAATTTAAAGACCAATCTAAAAATACAATCCGTAATTGTTGCTGAGTATGTATTTCTGCACTTCAATCTCGTGCTATTTATGTGAAAGAGAGAGGAGTGCCGAAATGTTTGGGAGAGTGCAAAAATCAACCCCCATTTTTGCTTGATAACATACTTAAACACCTTAATCACTCCATAATTTTTTGCTTAAACAAACAATTGCAGAGATTTTGCTCATATACATTGGTTTAATACCATGAATCTTTATCTTTTTGTTGCAGCTACATGACATCAACGACAGATAAAAAGGTTGTTTTTGTAAAGTGAATGCTTTAACCTTTTTTTTTTCTCCTGTGAAATTGGTGTATTTGAAAAGCTCATAATTGTGTTTATCATCAAGTAATGCTTCCACTTACAAATGGGTTTTTTTGATTGTAGGTTTTAATTAAGTAATTTGCGCGTAATCCTATGCACGCCAACTGTTTGATGAAATGCCAAACAGAGGTAATGCTCTGTTTTCCCTATTTGCCTTTGTTTTGGTTTTGCACTGTCAAATTAATTTGAGTGATTGATTGTTTTTATTGAGGTTTTATTGTTTTGAATGAATCTTATGTTAAAAAAGTTCGCATTTTTGTTATTCTTCGCATTCCATTTATGTTGATGATGTGTTTCATAATGTATCGTATTATCGTTGTATCAAGGAACTTTAGGATATAAATTACCATCCACACAAACAAGATCAATGCAAAACAATGGTAAATGAGCCTTATAGATATAAATAATATGTTTTTGATCTCTTGAATTATATGTAATCGATTCACATTTGAGAGAAGAAAATAATATTATGATGTGTATGAACAAAAGGCGACTACCCGTCATCTCAAAGTGAATATATAACTAGTAATTGTTGAAGATACTAGCATTATCTAGGACTGAATAATAGAGACGACTCTGCAGAGCTAGAAGAACTCTCTTCCGCGGAAATAGTGTTAAAACTTAAAATGCCTTTCATATGTTGGGACTCTGGCTGTTTTTGCTCATTCTTTTGGGGCAAATGAAGCAACTTGACCTTTTCGATCTCTTGCTGAACTTCTTTCATGGTGGGTCTTTTCTTTCCATCCAAGTTTAAACATTGTATTGCGAGATTTGCAATGGCAAGGAACTCTTCCTTTGATCCCTCTGCCAATATTTGAGGATCTATAATCTCTAGCAAACGAGAATTTTGCATATGGGTTTGGAACCAGTATATCAAACTTTTATCTTCTCCTGTGGTACGTATTGCTTTCTGTCTTGTTAAAAGCTCAACAAGGACTACTCCAAAACTGTAAACATCGCTCTTTTGGGTGAATTGGCTTGATTGGAAGTACTCTGGATCTAGATAACCAAATGTTCCTGAAACAAGAGTTGTAATATGGGTCTGACCAATGGCAACCAGCCTTGAAGTACCGAAATCTGATAATTTGGCCCTATACTTGTTGTCCAAAAGTATATTGGAGGGTTTGATGTCTTTATGGAAAATAGGAATAGAAGTTGATGTATGCAAGTAATCAAGTGCTCCAGCTGAATCATAAGCAATTTGCAAGCGCATCATCCAGGTGATATAAAACTCTTCACTTGGATGGTGAATATGATCAAAAAGAGTTCCATTTGAAATGAACTCATAAACTATCAACGGAACTTCTGTCTCCAAACAACATCCTAATAACCTCACTATATTTCTGTGATTAATCTGTGATAAAATAACCATTTCATTAATGAATTGTTTTAACTCACTTTCATTCATTATGTTTGACTTCTTTACAGCAACTAATCTTCCTTCACTTAACATTCCTTTGTATACTGTTCCATGACCACCTTCTCCTAGTATTCTGTCCTTGTTAAAGTGATCAGTAGCTTTTTCTAGTTCATCAAAGGTAAAAAATTTCATTCCCTGTGCAAGACTATCGCAAGACATTTGTTGTTTTAATAACAAGCCGCCATTTCGCTCCAAATTTTTAACTTTTATCTGAACAACCTTTCTTCTTTTATTTATAGAATACAACCACCCACTAGCAAAGAGTAGAAATATTGTGCCCAAGGATATGCCAAATCCTGCAGCATAGTTCATACAAAATATGCATGCACTATTAGTAACTAGTTTATACTACATGAGCTAGTTTAGTTTGGCTTCTAAATCTCATAGTCTCATACTAAATATATATATATGTGTGTGTGTGTGTGTGTGTGTGTGCATTTAATTTGGCTTTTTTATATTTTACATTATGACTTATGAAGATTGATGTTACTTGGTCTTTTTATTGTAACCTTTTGCTAGTTATATACAATGCCAGAATGTCAATATTAACATGTTTCACTTGGACATTTTCAACATGAATAAAAAAAGACTGACTCATCTGAAGTCAAAGGATTCAGAGATTACCAAGAGCAATATTCTTGATGATGGTGTTATCTGGATCCGTCACCAGTGGTGGTGGGGGTTTATCTATGATCATCACACATTTTGTCCCAGATTTATATCCATCACCAGAATATCCGCTAGGGCAAGAGCAGTTGTAACTCCCTGGGGTGTTAGTACAATACATGCTACAAGGGCTATTCAAATCAGCAGCGCATTCATCAATATCTGACCAAAAGGATAGGCCATCAGTTCACATATGTATGTCAAAGGTAATCAAATAAAAAGGTAGAGGGGGAAAAGTTAGTCCAACAGTTTATGGAACACAAACCTGCACAACCTGGTTTCAGATAAGGATTTCCCTCATAACCTGAAAGGCAGCTGCAGCGATATCCTCCCTCAATTGAATCAACGCATTTGGTATTTGATTGACAAAGATATGGAGTATTAGGTGAATTGAGCTTTTGTGCTTCTTTGCAGGAAGTATTGTGTTGAAAAGCCCAATCGAGCACAACTGGAACGTGCTTCACAATGTTGTCATCAAGTGCTAAATCAGAAACTCCGCCAAACCTGTAGCTCCCATTTTTAGCAAGAAATGCATAACTGCAAGGCTGAAGCTCGCTATCAGTTATAAGACGGGGATTTTCCAACCGGAAAAGAGCAATTGTGTAGTCTTGCAAACCAATTGGTACAGATGTCTGGCAACAACCTAAACCTGAACAAGATCCTGGTATCACTTCATCTAGGTTCTCGCACATTGCAATGCAACCAGCCCTATAATGCAGGGAAGATTTTTTTTTTGATTTTGTCTGTTTAGGAACCTTAATCAATGCATAATCATTACAGCCAATGACTGTGAGCTTATTTGCAGTGTGTGATATAGTGAAGGGAGAACCTGCTAATTTCAACTCTCCATAACTCTCAGCCTCATGTTTCATGATGACCTGGGGATCATGGCACTTATAGGTAATCTTGTTCCTAACCACTACTTCGCTTTCTGTTATATCCAAGATTTCTCTGCCTTTTAATTCTGGGTTTCTCTCAAGGAAGGCTTTTGGGGGGCTGTGCCTATTATCACATTTGATACTAAACCAATCATCAACCGCACATTCAGGATGGATGCCGAAGGGGTATGGGATGGTTAAATTGCCACATGTTCTTCTACAATTTTTTTTGGTGGTGATTGTTGCTGTGAACATATTTTTGGGTAATATGGCTGCTGCAATGACTTCCATCGAAATTGACGACAGAAAGAGGAGAAGCCATGGGATTGAAAGGTTCATTTTGCAACTCATTACTCTTGTCTCAATTATGACTAAGTTCTTTGTATTGTACTTGAATAAAGTCAACTAAGCTAGAAAGCTCCCAGCCTGTAGAATTGTCTTAATATAGCATACTCTATTCGAAATTTGATATTGTCATGTACAAATGGTCATCCAATCAACAATTCTCTTAATGAACACTTGTGAATAAAATATACTAATATTATGTGTCATAAATTCATAATATTTGTAGTGTTTCTGTCATTGAACTTTAGTAACATAAAAAATTGCTCTGTGCTGTTAAATGCTTACTTGAGTTACTTCTTCAATCAGTTCAATACTGAAAGTTTTCGTTTACATCTTGAATAAAAGCCAAAAAAAAATATATATATATATATAAAATAAGTGGAATAGATTTAAGTTCCTATCAGCTATAATCTATCCTCATCAATTAATTGTGATTGAGCTTCAATGTACCTCTTTATTAATTTCTTATGTATTCTTCCCATTTAGTCCCAAAGTTTCATAGCATTCATACACATGAAAAAATCAGACTATATTCTTCAATTTCGCAAACTGTTTTACGATATTCTAATTCACTTACACTATTTCATCTATCATGTCTTAATATCATTGTTAACCTTTCTTACTTATAGCCTACTGATTTTATCATTTCAGTTTCACTTATAGCCTACATAGCACATAGGGTTCGAGGAGTTATTAGATTTCCAAACCCATTATATGCACAACCTCCTATTATAACCCATTGTCCTAAAAGCAAAGTTTGAAGCTGATCTTCTCGGTGTAGATGTGTCAAATATTATTGAAGCATTGCTTGAAGCTTTAAGATGTCCGTAGTTTCTGGTTCGAACAGCAGGTTTTGCTTCAAATTACATGTAGTAATATTAATGATATAAAACATAGAAATGATTCCTTGTGTTTATTTTTGGTTAATCTTTGTCACTGTATGGAATTCGTAGAATTTTGAATCAAATCGATGTATTACATAACAAATTTCTACTTATGAACAGATAGCTAAGGAGAAGGAACCCCATAAATCCAACAAACTACAATCCGTTCCTACAAAAACATAGCAGCTTCCTCAGTGATCTAAAGCGTGCCTTGGCCGTCTCATTTCTGTATCTCTTTTTCACTTTTCTCAATTCTTCAGAATCTCGCTTGTCTTGAGATTTTTTTAAGAGCGTTTGATCTGATGATCCGGACAGACTAGTATGACTGTCTTCGCTGCCACTCGAGTCCTTCGTTTTCAAACTATCAAGCAATGATGTACCAGCAGAATAATGCTCAGCTGCTATCTTTAAAACAAGTAGTTGTTCGGCACCCTGGTTTTCAACAATGGGAGACTCTGCAGGATTACTCTGTTGACTAACTCTATGTAACTCTGATGATGACAATACTGCGACACAATTATAACCAGGGACAAGTTCTGCAACCAATTCTTCCATAAGCATAGTTACCACAGTTGCATATTTGGCTGACAACTCAAGCTCCTTCGCCATCTCTTCAGTTACAGAAGAGATTGTATCAGTCTGAAGAAAGAACTCAAACTCAATCTTTTCTGCAGTAACATGTCCACTTTCACGAATCCATAACTTCATTAGCGCTGATTGCTTGTTCACTGTCATCTTGCCTTTTAAGATGAATAAGTACTTGTCACAGATAATCGATTTCACTACTTCATCATCATCAGGAGAACAACCCATCGGACCATTATTTGCAGTACTTTTTGTTGACGATGAACCCAAAGACTCAGAGCTGATGAGACTCATACCATTAGATGATACGGATGATCCTGAATCACTTGGTGCAAGAAACGGGTCATTCAAGAGGTCAAATGCAGACGGTCTCTCAGGAGCTGGACCTAAACACTTCTCAATGAAGTGCTTCACCTCTTCATCAGTCACTTTGCTAAGAACAGCAGGCTTGATCCCAGATATTTTCTTCTTGTAAATCTGACCAGAATTAGTACACTCACTGTACGGAAGTTCACGAGTAACCATCTGAAGCAAACACATCCCAAAAGAGTAAATATCCACCAACTGATCATACTCTTCATCAAACAACTCAGGTGCCATAAACTCAGGCGTACCACCAGCAGCACGAGCCGTAGCACCTTGCTGAAGCATGGTTGCAAGACCAAGGTCTCCTATTTTAATTTTACCCGAATTTCCATTAACAAAGATGTTATCACACTTAAGATCCCTGTGAATAATAGGAGGACTATGACTGTGAAGACAATCTAAGCCTCTCAAAATCTGCCTAGCCCAATTCTTGATCGCCTTTCGATTAACAACATTGTGTTTCTTGCGGTATTCACTCATGTTACCTGAAGTAAAGAGTTCAGTGATCATATTAACAGTCTTGGTGTCGCTATCGACCCAAGAATGGAAGCATCTCATGATATTATCATGCTTCAAAGACTTCAAAAGATTGGCTTCAGAACAAACACTCTCAAGGTATTTGTTAGACTTGAATACTTTATCAGATAACTTGATTTTACTCCATGCAATCTCTAAACCATTAACTTCATCAAAACCTTTATAAACAGTTTTGTATGCACCTTCACCCAAGATTTCATTGTATCTTACGTACCGTCCTGTAGGGTCAGCCTCGACAACCTCGAATTCCTCGATGTCACCCTCTTCATTTGACCTCGAACCCATGATATGATTTGTTTCTTCAAGTTTGTGTCGAAAGATCGACGAAGATGAGATGAACAAAAGGATGTGTTTAAGGTGTTTTAGTGAACGCTGAAGAAAGTAGAAGACTTGAAACGACTAATTTTGGATGGTTTAGTGGGTTGGAATTCCATGAATGAGTGTGATGAGGTTGTGTTTGGTTCAAAGAAGGGAAACTACAAATTAAGATAAAGTAAAAGAAGGGGTTTTTGGAAGAAATTTGATGGTGATGTTGAGATTGTATATAAAAAAGTCAAAGGTGTAGGGGGACTAGGGAACCCAAGATAAACTCTTATTTGAACGATAAAATTTAGGAAATCTGTTATGTTATGATATGAATAATTGAATATACAAGTAATTCTGTTATGATATGAATATATTAAGGGAATTTGTTATGATATGAATATAAAAGAATTCTTGGTATTATCAGTTAATCCGTTATCATGGAGGTAAAACTAATTCTTATTGGAAAAAAAAAAAAAGAAATATTTGGTTTGGTCATTAACAAATTATAGATATAACCACTAGGTTAATAAGATATTAAATATCATTGGTTTACAGAAAAAAAAAAAAAAATAA
>PYUH01003977.1:0-16914 GCA_016808085.1 Suaeda aralocaspica
TATTTTCTTCTTGTAAATCTGACCAGAATTAGTACACTCACTGTACGGAAGTTCACGAGTAACCATCTGAAGCAAACACATCCCAAAAGAGTAAATATCCACCAACTGATCATACTCTTCATCAAACAACTCAGGTGCCATAAACTCAGGCGTACCACCAGCAGCACGAGCCGTAGCACCTTGCTGAAGCATGGTTGCAAGACCAAGGTCTCCTATTTTAATTTTACCCGAATTTCCATTAACAAAGATGTTATCACACTTAAGATCCCTGTGAATAATAGGAGGACTATGACTGTGAAGACAATCTAAGCCTCTCAAAATCTGCCTAGCCCAATTCTTGATCGCCTTTCGATTAACAACATTGTGTTTCTTGCGGTATTCACTCATGTTACCTGAAGTAAAGAGTTCAGTGATCATATTAACAGTCTTGGTGTCGCTATCGACCCAAGAATGGAAGCATCTCATGATATTATCATGCTTCAAAGACTTCAAAAGATTGGCTTCAGAACAAACACTCTCAAGGTATTTGTTAGACTTGAATACTTTATCAGATAACTTGATTTTACTCCATGCAATCTCTAAACCATTAACTTCATCAAAACCTTTATAAACAGTTTTGTATGCACCTTCACCCAAGATTTCATTGTATCTTACGTACCGTCCTGTAGGGTCAGCCTCGACAACCTCGAATTCCTCGATGTCACCCTCTTCATTTGACCTCGAACCCATGATATGATTTGTTTCTTCAAGTTTGTGTCGAAAGATCGACGAAGATGAGATGAACAAAAGGATGTGTTTAAGGTGTTTTAGTGAACGCTGAAGAAAGTAGAAGACTTGAAACGACTAATTTTGGATGGTTTAGTGGGTTGGAATTCCATGAATGAGTGTGATGAGGTTGTGTTTGGTTCAAAGAAGGGAAACTACAAATTAAGATAAAGTAAAAGAAGGGGTTTTTGGAAGAAATTTGATGGTGATGTTGAGATTGTATATAAAAAAGTCAAAGGTGTAGGGGGACTAGGGAACCCAAGATAAACTCTTATTTGAACGATAAAATTTAGGAAATCTGTTATGTTATGATATGAATAATTGAATATACAAGTAATTCTGTTATGATATGAATATATTAAGGGAATTTGTTATGATATGAATATAAAAGAATTCTTGGTATTATCAGTTAATCCGTTATCATGGAGGTAAAACTAATTCTTATTGGAAAAAAAAAAAAAAAAATATTTGGTTTGGTCATTAACAAATTATAGATATAACCACTAGGTTAATAAGATATTAAATATCATTGGTTTACAGAAAAAAAAAAAAAAATAAAAATATCATTGGTAAAAAAAAAAAAAAAAAAAAAATCCCAATTTGAGTTTGTTAATAGGTAATCTTGATAGTTTGTAAGTTAGCTAACGTTCAAGCTAATAGGATTTCATGATTTATCTAGATCTTGATAGTGAAGATTCTCTAGCTAGCCTTCAACTGATTCTATTTTATTTTTGTTTTAATTTTGAGATGAGATACATAAGATATAGTGAAATTACATAAGATATAGTGAAATTATATAAGATATAGTGAAATTTATATCCATATAATATTGTAGACACCGAAAATTTATTAAAGTGTCAAAATTAAAATAAATTAATTTTTTGAGTTAAATAAAATAAATATTTGCTCAATATAATTAATTTAGTCCTTTAAATTAAAATATCCAAATTAATTAAATAATTTGGGTCATAATTACATTATTTGGGCCGAATATTGTTAGTCCAGCTAAAATGTTTATTGGTCCAAAAAGACTACAAAACTTCCAAGTCATCAGAAGAGTCCAAGCCCACTTCTCCGGGTCTAAGATGGAGGTCAAAATCTCTTATAAATACCCATCATCACCTCAAAGGTGGGGGAGAAAAAGAAGGAGGAGAAATTCATTGGAAACAAAAAGTCAATCAAAGACATTCCAAAGAATTTACAAAACTCTCTCTGTCAGCAATTAATAAGCACTACAAAATTGTGCCGATTGTTCAGGGATACTCAAACACATTCAAAGTGACATTGAAGCTGGTCAACCCTCACTCAAATTTGCTTGACAATAGCAGGTGTCATCTTTGGTTGACGTCGACAGGTGTCACCTTTGGTTGACGTCAGCAATTGTTAGATTTGGTTGACGTCGACAAGTGTCATCCTAACAGTAGAACAGAATCAGAAGACTTAGTTTATTTTCTATAAACTGTTTACAGAGATTGTACCCATATCCAAATTATTAATAAAATATAATTGGTTTACTTAATTGCTTGTCGTTGACTTTGACTTGAAATTTAGTAGCAACAAATTTCTGGCACGCTCGGTGGGACCATCTCTGCTTCTCATCTCTGTTCTTCAAACACTTAAAAAAAATTAAGAAATGTCTTCCAACAAGAGCATTTCAAAGTCTGCTGAGAGAAAGAAGTCTGTCAATACTCGACGACAATCAGCAAGCCTCGGTGAAGTCATTNCGAAGTCATTGGAAATCCTGACAGTGGCATATTCACCAGGGGAATGAAAAGAGCTGCAGTCACGTCTACTGCAGCAAGTCTGCGTGCAGCCGCGGTACCTACCAAAGTACGCAATAATAGCGTTGTTGAGGCTGCTTTGGAGGCACTTAACACATCTTATAGGGCGCGTGAGTCTCCTGTCTTTGGTGCCACACTTACCATGCTACAAGTCCCGTACATGGCATGGCCACAAACCGCTTGCTCCATGCCTTCTTTCCAGTCGCCCAAGCACATGCTGTTGACACAGGAAAAGACTTAGTCGTCCCACCCCTAGTCCCCTTTCACCCACAACTAAGGTTGACTCTGGACCTGTAGTGATTACTCTCTATCATCTCCTTGCACGGCCTTTGTGTCCCGGCTCAGGATGCTCTTCATCACAGCTGGACCACTGCCTCTGTCATGGCATGGATTCATGAAAACAAACTTGGAGGCCACAACTTGCCGACATGAATGCTCTTATAGCAGTTGATAACCGACGGTCGTGAAAAGATGTGACTAAGCAAGCCCAACGAGCAATTGCTAAACTGCACAGACGAATATTGGGCAGCTCAATTGTGAGTGTCTGACAGTGCGCGCGGAGACTGCGGATCTGAGCTACGATTCAGACAATTGGAGGACAACGCTTGTGGTGATCCCCAAGAATGCTTTGTTACTGCCCACAACTAAGAATGATGCTGAAGCAATCAAGAATCAAAACAAGTGTCATTGGACGAGGATCTCGTTACGTGAAGCTTATACAAAGAGGATGATAGTTGCGCATGCCAGCTGGTTATCAACCACCGAAGTTCACTCAATTTGATGTAAGGGCAACCCTAAGCAACATGTCACAAACTTCGTTGAGACGTGTGTAACAACGTGCGGTACTACCAGCTTGTGGTCAAACAATTCGTTCGTTCTCTCAAGGGTATTGCCTTTGATTGGTATACTGATCTTTCCCCCCAATCAATTGATAGTTGGGAGCAGATGGAGGGAGAATTCTTGAATCGGTTTTATAGTACCAGGCGTGTTGTCAGCATGGTTGAATTGACTGACACTACACAGTGGAAGGATGAACCGGTCATTGACTACATTAGTCGATGGCGCGCTCTAAGTCTTGAGTGCAAGGACAGACTGACTGAAACAGAGAGTCTGCCAGGAGGAAGAAAGATTAACATCATCCCAGGAGCTTCTTTATTTTGATCTTCGCAACAATCAGTGATGGGAAGTTAAATTTCAAAACCTCTACCCATGAAGAAGAATTTAAAGGAAGGAAATTCCTACTACATTGAAGATCAGGTTTGCAGCGTGAGCCAGTCATCTTATTATCTTATACATACCAAAAAAAGACTAAGTGCCATCAAGTACTGCAAGAAACAAATGGTATATAGATTCGTTTATAGATTCCAAAGCTTGTCTAGCAAATCAAAGATTTGAAACCCAAAAGACATTTCAGGTGTATTATGAAATCTAAGCAACAAGGTCAGTAGGAGTAGGACTATAGTGTTTCTGATGCAGGACAGATAAACTGCTGATACCATGCATTATTAAGTTACTAAATTGGTATCAACACTGGAAATGTACCAATAGATATTTAATCCTTAGGAATCCCTTGTCTATAGAGAATTACTCATTGATGAATTATACACTAGAGGAACATTTCAATAGACTATATCAAGGTTAAAAGTAGCATAAAAAATAGTGTATAAATAAGGAATTAGGATGGAACAACGAGTGCCCAAACCAGGATCAGCTTCTTCTATTACGTATAAAATATTGATGATGAACCCATAAAATTTATCAATGACCTAATCCAACTCAAATTCAATAATTACAAGAGAAGGGTGTGTTTCAGTGTAAATGGCCATCTCAATTCTCACAGAATGCTACACTGAAAAACAATTCATGGTCCACATGCTTTAATAAAACTAGAACTATAGGAATGGAAACTCATAGATAACAACAACAACAAATGAAAGCATCTAAGGTGAAACTGGACATAGATACATTAGAATTCTAGCTGAAAAGGGAGGTTTTCAATATTTACTGAAACAAAATCAAGCACTATATGTCTATAAATTCAGGTTGAGTGCACATATATCTGCAAAGAAGGGAGTTTTAGTTACCTGTGCATGCCTCGTCTTTTCCTATTTCATAAGCTGATAGGAGACTGATGGGGCATCACAAGCATCATACTGCAGAGAATATCACTAACAAGAATTGAAAAAGGCCGATGACAATTATAGTTTTATCGACCTAAAGTTAATCTTTGACTGTACAAGAAAATGAGGACAATCTATTACTGAATGTACTAATACACAGCCCGCCAACAGCTTAAAATGATAATTACTACATAAATTGTGTCCCCAACATCGTTGTAAGAACCAAGTGACGATTCACTCTCCTCCACCCCACGCGCACCTACGCGTTGAGCAAATCAGAAACACCCAAGCAATACTGTTTCACAAAATCAGACATACAAACTTGATAAATTATGTGAGATGTTTAAGGTAACTCCTATGAAAGAATAGCAAAGGTACCCAATAATCAGCAAGACGATGGATGATCAAGCGGTGTATGAACTTCATGGGTTCTAGCTCTAAGTTTCATCTGGGCTGCAAAAGAAGACAAGAAACCACATTACTCATGAGAATGAATAATTGCATAACTACTGCTACGTACAGACATAATGAACAATCGATTCCACAAAGGGACGTTTCATTGACCACAAAGGTATACAACAACAACTAAATGCAAGATGACAGTCCAAAAAAAAAAACAAAAATCAAACTATAGACCTAAATTCATTCAGGGCAAGACATAACTGCGAAAAAAAGATCAGATCAGTGAATGTATGAGGAACTAAGTAAGAAAACCAAGATAGCTAACCACGCGTTCCACAATGTCAATCATGCACACAACATTATTAGCCATACCAAAGGAGCCGGGGAAACACCCGGGATTCAACTTCAGGTATTCCACCAAGGCTTCTTCAACTGCAGCACAAGATGACCTACTTGAGAAAGTTATCTTTATAAGAGAAGCCAGTCCTCCACATGAAAGTTGACATTAACTTTAATTTCATCAAAGACAAACTAGCTTTGACTACACCTCGGCCTATAATAAGTACTCGAAGCATATATTTTTTATATACCATGTGAATTTTCCAATAACAAAATATCATACATCATCAAATCAAAATTGAATTAAACATATAAAATGAAAATTAACAAATCAGGGTTAACATAATTAACTGTAAAAGCTAACTTGAAATAATTTCAGTAATACCATTCAATTTCGAATTCCAATCTAATTTATTAATATATATATATATCATATCACATTGACAAATAGTCTATTTGTAACAGAATCAAAAAGTACCACATAAGCTCGAACTTTTTGCAAAAATCAAAATTATAGTATCTTGAAAAACACCCAATTTCGCGAATTACGACAACAGCACACAAATTAAAACTTCCTTTCGAATTTTAAACAAAAAAAACGTACCATTATTTGTTCAAAAAAAATAATCATAATTAACCAACAAGAGATTTAAGAACAGAAAAAGAGTACCATTGGCAAATTGGGTTCTACTATCGTTGAATTCCAGAAGGAATTTGTTAAGTGAAGAGGAATCAGAAAATAGAAGATGTTGAATTGGGAAGAAAATTGAAGCTGTGTTGAAATTAGAAAACCTAAGATTTTGACTCGATGAAGGAAGAATAACGGAGTAAATTATATTTTCGGGTTATATCCTTTTCTTACGTTTGTTCCTTTTTTTTTTAATATTCTAATATGGTTGGATTTGGATCTAGACAATCTTTAAACCATAAATCGAATTACACCTACAATAATTAAAAATGCTTAACGTGATCGTGAATCTAGAAGATTTAAATGTGAAAATCATTTATACTAATGGAATATAATTTTTCATAACTTAAAAACATTAATTTTATGATATCAATTCGGCCCTTCCCAATCGAATCACAAAATTTGAAAGAATTTGACTATGGCATATTAAATCTACAACTTTTAAATCTAAAAAAAATAACTTGTGAATATGATAATACCATAGACAATGTTACAATAACGGTTAATACGGTCTATGAATTACAAGACCAATCTAAAAACAATCCTAATGTGCGCTGAGTATGTATTTCTGCCTTTCAATCTCGTGCTTATTTATGTGAAGAGAGGAGTGCCGAAATGTTTGAGGAGAGTGCAAAAATCAACCCCCCATTTTGCTTGATAACATACTTAAACACCTTATCACTCCATAATTTTGCTTAAACAACAACTTGCAGAGATTTGCTCATATTACATTGGTTTAATACCAGAATCTTATCTTTTTGTTGCAGCTACATGACAATCAACGACAGATAAAAAGGTTGTTTTTTGTAAGTGAATGCTTGTACCCTGTTTTTTTCTCCTGTTAATTGGTGATTTGAAAAGCTCATAATTGTGTTTATCATCAAGTAATGCTTCACACTTACAAAGGGGGTTTTTGATTGTAGGTTTTATATAGTAATTTGCGCGTAATCTATGCCACGCCAACGGTTTCTGAAAAGCCCAAACAGAGGTAATGCTCTGTTTTTCCCTAGTTTGCCTTTGTTTTGTTTTGCACCTGTCAAATTATTGAGTGATTGATTGTTTTATTGAGGTTTATGTTTTGAATGAATCTTATGTTAAAAAAGTTCGCATTTTTTGTATTCTTCGCATTCATTTATTTTGATGATGTGTTTCATAAGTATCGTATTATCTTGTGATCAGGAAACTTTAGGAGATAATTACAACCACACAAAACACAAGATCATGGCAAAACAATGGTAAAGGAGCCTTATAGATTAAATAATATGTTTTTGAGTCTCTTGAATTATTATGGAATCGATTCACCTTATAGAGAAGAAAATATATTATTGATGTGTATGAACACAAGGCGGCTACGTCATCTCAAATGACTATATAATAGAATTGTTGAAGATACTACATTATCTAGGACTGAATATGAGAGACGATACTGCAGGCTAGAAGACTCTCCTCTTCCGCGTAAATGTGTTAAACTTAAAATGCCCTGTTCATATGTTGGGACTCTGTGTTTTTGCTATTCTTTTGGGGCAAATGAAGCAACTTGCCTTTTCGATCTCTTGGCGAACTTCTTTCATGGTGGGTCTTTTCTTTCCATCAAGTTTAAACCTGTATTGACGAGATTTGCAATGGACAGGAACTCTTCCTTTGATCCCTTCTGCCAATATTGAGGATCTATAATCTCAGCAAACGAGAATTTGCAATGGGTTTGGACACCAGTATTCAACCTTTATCTTCTCCTGTGGTACGTATTGCTTTCGTCTTGTTAAAAAGCTCAACCAAGGACTGACTCAAACTTAAAACATCGCTTTTGGGTGATTGGTGCTGGATTGGAAGTACTTAGATCAGATAACCAAAGTGTCCTGAAACAAGGTTGTATATGGTCTGGACCATGGCAAACCGCTTGAAGTACCGAATCTGATAATTGGCCTATACTTGTTGTCCAAAGTATATGTGGGTTTGATGTCTTTATGGGAAAATAGGAATAGAAGTTGATGTAATGCAAGTAATCAAGTGCTCCAGCGAATCATAAGCCCACTTTGCAAGCGCATCATCCAGGGCTGATACTAAACTCTTCACTTGGATGGTGAATATATCAAAAAAGTTCCATTTGAAAGAACTCATAACTATCACCCGGACACTTCTGTCTCCAACACATCCTAATAACCTCACTATATTTCTGTGATGAATTGGGATAAAATACATTTCATTAATGAATTGTTTTTAACTCACTGTCATCATTTCATGATGTGACTTCTTTCACAACAATCTTCCTCATTAACTTCCTTTGTATACTGTTTCCATGACCACCTGTTCTAGTATTCTGTCTTGTTAAGAGTTATCAGTGCTTTTTCTAGTTCTCAAACGGTAAAAAATTCATTCCGGTCGAGACTATCGCAAGACATTGTTGTTTTATAACACGCCGCCATTCGCTCCAAAGTTTATTATTTTATCTGAACGAACCTTTCTCTTCTTTTATTTATCGAATACAACCCCCCATCTAGCAAGAGTAGACATATTGTGACCCGGATATGCAACGCTCAGCCTAGTTCATACAAATAGCATGCACTATTCGTAACGGTTTTATACACATGCAGCGTAGTTTAGTTTGGCTTCTACATCTCATAGTCCTCATACTATACTATATATATGGGGTGTGTGTGTGTGGTGTGTGCATGTCATTTGGCTTTTTCATATTTTACATTATGCTTATGAAGATTGCAGTCCTGGCTTTTTCATGTAACACCTTTTGCTCGTATTACAATGCCAGAATGTCACTATTACCATGTCACTTGGACAGTTTCACACATGATAAAAAAAGACTGACTTCATCTGAAGTAAAGGATTCAGGATTACAGAGCATTATTCTGATGATGGTGTTATCTGGATCCGTCACCAGTGGTGGTGGTGGGTTTTTCTATGTCCATCCCATTTGTCCCAGATTTATCCATCACCAGCATATCCGTAGGGCAAGAGCAGTTCCTACTCCCTGGGTGTTAGTACAAACATGCGTACAAGGACGTTCAAATCAGCGGCATCATCAATATCGACCCACAAGGTAGGCCTCAGTCCTATATGTATGTCAGAGGGTAATCAAATAAAAGGGTAGCGGGGGAAAAGTTATCCAACAGTTTATGGAACACAACCTGCACAACCTGGTTTCATGATAAGATTTCCCTCATACACCTGAAAGGCAGCTTTTCTAGCAGCGATATCTCCCGCAATGAATCAACGAACTTTGGTATTTTGATTGACAAAGATAGTGAGTTTAGTGCATTGAGCTTTTGGTGGTTCTTTGCAGGAAGTATTGTGTTGAAAAGCCTCAATCGAGCACAACTGAACGTGCTTCACAATGTTGTCATCAAGTGCTAAATCAAAACTCCGCCAAACCTGTAGCCTCCCCTTTTTAGCAAGAATGCATAACTGCAATGCTGAGTCGCGCTATCAGTATAAAAACGGGGATTTTCCACACCGCAAGAAGAAGAATTGTGTGTCTGGCAAACCAATTGGTACAGCATGTCTGGCAACACCCTAAACTGAAACAAGAATCCTGGTATCACTTCATATAGGTTCTCGCACATTGCCAATGCAACCGCCCTATATGCAGGAAAGATTTTTTTGATTTGTCTGTTTAGGAACCTAATCAATGCATAATCATTACATCCAGACTGTGAGCTTATTTGCAGTGTGTGATTAAGTGGAGGAGAAGACCTGCTAATGTTCAACTCTCCATTGAATCTCAGCTCTAGTTCATGAGACCTGGGGATCAGGCAACTTATAGGTATCTTGTTCCTAACCACTACTTGCTTTTCTGTATACCAAGTTTCTCTGCCTTTAAATTTGGGTTTCTCTCAAGGAAGGCTTTGGGGGGGCTGTGTGCCTTTATTCACATTTGACTACAACCAATACATAACCGCACATTCAGGATGTATCCGAAAGGGGTATGGGGAGGTTAAGTTGACCACAGTTCTTCTAACAATTTTTTTGGTGGTGTTTGTTGGCTTGAACATATTTTTGGGAATATGGCTGCTGCAATGACTCCATCGAAATTGACGCACAGAAAGAGGAGAACCATGGGATTGAAAGGTTCATTTTGCAATCATTACTCTTGTCTCATTATGACTAAGTTCTTTGTATTGTACTGAATAAAGTCACTAAGCAGAAGCTCCCAGCCTGGAAGTGTCTGACTAGCATACTCCTATCGAAATTTGATTTGTCCATGTACAAATGGTCTCCATCAACAATCTCTCGTAATGAACACTGTGAATAAAATATACTAATATTGATGTTCATTAAATCATAATATTTGTTAGGGTTTCCTGTCATTGAACTTTAGTAACAAAAAATGCTCGTGTGTGTTAAATGCGTTATTGAGTTATTACTTCATCATTCCATATGATGAAATGAAAGTTTTCGTTTACATGCTTGGAATAAAGCCAAAAAAAAATAGATATATATATAAATAGTGTGAATAGACTTTAAGTTCCTATACAGCTATAATCTATCCTCATCAATTAATTGTGAGTTGAGCTGTCATGTACCTCTTATTAATTTCTTATGTATTCTCCATTTAGTCCCAAAGTTCATAGCAATTCATACACATGAAAAAAGCAGTACTATCTCCTTCAATTAAACTGTTTTACATATTTCTATCACTTCATATTTCATGCTATAGGTTAATATCTATGTTAACCTTTCTTACTTAAGCCTAATGATTTAATCATTTCAGTTTCACTTATACGCCTAATACACATAGGGTTCGAGGAGTATTAGATTTCAAACCCATTATTGCCACCTACTATTGTAACCCATTGTCCTAAAGCAAGTTTTTGTAAGCTGATCTTCTCGGTGTAGATTGTCAAATGGGAAATATATTGCGCATTGCTTGAAGCTTAAGATGTCCGTAGCTTCTTTGGTTCGAACAGCAGGTTGCTTCAATTACACTGTATAATAGTAATGATTAAAACATAGACATGTTCCTTGTGCTTATTTTGGTTAATCTTTGTCACTGTTGGAATTCGTTAGAAATTTGAATCAAATCGATGAGTTACATAACAAATTTTCTAACTATGAAACAGATGCTAAGAGAAGGAACCCCATAAACCAACAAACTACAATCCGTTCCTGACAAACACATAGCAGCTTCCTCAGGATCTGAAACGTGCTGGCCTTCATATTCTGTATCTCTTTTTCACTTTTCTCATTCTCAGAATCTCGCTTGTCTTGAGATTTTTCTTAAGAGCGTTTGATCTATGATCCGGGACGACTAAGATGTCTTCGCTGCACTCGAGGATCCTTTTTTCAAACTATCAAGCAATGATGTACCACGAATAATGCGCAGCTGCTATCTTTAAAACAAGTAGTGTGTTCGCCCCTGGTTTTCACACAATGGGAGACTCTGCAGGATTACTCGTGATGCAACTCTAAGTAACTTGATGATGACAATACTGCGACACAATTTACAGGGGACAAGTTCTGACCATCTCTTCCAACGCATAGTTACCACAGTTGCATATTTGGCTGACCCAACTAAGTCTTCGCCATCTCTCAGTTACAAAAGAGATTGTACAGTCTCGAAGAAAGAACTCAAACTCAATTTTCTGCAGTAACATGTCAACTTTCACGAATCCATAACGTCATGTAGCGGATGATGCTGTTCACTGTCATCTTGCCTTTAAGACTGATCGTACTTGTACAAGATAATCGATTCACTACTTCATCATCTCAGGGAGAACAACACATCGGACCATATATTGCATACTTTTGTTGAGATGAACCCAAAGAATCAGATGCGATTGAGATTCATACATGTAGATTGATAAGGATGATCTGAATCAATCTGGTGCAAGAACGGGTCATTCCAAGAGGTCAAATGCCGACTGTGGCCTCAGGAGCGGACTAAACATTGCATGAAGGCTTCACCTCTTCATCAGTCACTTTTGCTTAAAAACAGGCTTGATCCACCGATATTATTCTTCTTGTAAATCTGGACCGAAATTAGACACTCACTGGTACGAGTTCACGAGTAACCATTCTGAAGCAAAACAACATTCCCAAAAGAGTAAATATCCAACCACGATCTACTCTTCATCAAGACAATCTCAGTGTCCATAAACTTCAGCGTCCCCCGCAGCACGGCCGTAGCACCTTGCTGAAGCATGGTTGCCACGACCAAGTGTCATCCTTTTTCAATTTTACCCGAATTTCCATTAACAAGATGTTATCACCTAGGATCCCTGTGATAATAGAGGACTATGACTGTGAGACAATCTAAGCCTCTCAACATCTGCTAGCCCCAATTGCTGATCGCCTTCTCGATTAACACATTGTGTTCCTTGCGGTTTCACTCTGTTACGCTGAAGTAAGACTGCTTTCAGTTGATGCTCCTTTTTTGTACTCTTTTGCGTTGTCTCGCTATTTTTTGCACCCAGAATGGAAAGCATCTCATGATAGTTATCATGCTCAAAGACTTCAAAAAGTTGGCTTCAGAACAACACTCTCAAGGTATTTGTTTAGACTGCATACTTATCAGATAACTCCTGATTTTACTCCATGCATGCTCAAACCATAACTTCATCAAAACCTTTTTATAAACAGTTTGTATGCCCTTCACCCAAGATTTCATTGGTATCTTACGTACCCGTCCTGGTAGGGTCAGCCTCGACAACCTCGAATTCCTCGACTGTCCACCTCTTCATTTGACCTCGAAACATGATATGATTTTGTTCTTCAGTTTGTGTCGAAAGATCGACGAGATGAGATAGAACAAAGGATGGTTTTAAGGTGTTTTAGTGAACGAGAAAGCTAAAGGAAGTAGAAAGAGACTTGAAACGCACTTTGGAATGATGGTTTAGTGGGTTGAATTCTGATGAGTGTGATGAGGTTGTTGTTTGGTTCAAAGAGGGGAAAACTAAAGGGATAAGATGGAAACCCGTACCCGATACGCGGGTTTTTGGAAGCCGACTTTGACTGGATGCTTGGATTGTCTATACCCCGTCAACCCGGTGTACGGGGGGGACTGGGCCCAACCGTTACTTTATTGCCCGATACCTTTAGGAACTCCTGTTACTGTTTGATAGAACTATCTTGATACTCACCCGTATCCTTCGTGTGTTGTAATGATATTTAAGGGAATTCTGTTATGATATGAATTAAAGATTCTTGGTATTATCAGTTATCCGTATCATGGACGGTAACTATTCTATTGGAAAAAAAAAAAGCAAAATTTGGTTTGGTCATTAACAATTATAGTTACACACTAGGTTAATAAGATATTAAATATCATTGGTTTACAGAAAAAAAAAAAAAAATAACAATATCATTGGTAAAAAAAAAAAAAAAAACAAATCCCAATTGAGTTTGTAATAGGTAATCTTGATAGTTTGTAAGTATTAGGCTAGACGTTCAAGTGCTACATAGGATTCATGATTTTATCTAGATCTTGATAGTGAAGATTCTCTAGGCTAGCCTTCAACTGATTCTATTTTATTTGTTTTAATTGAGATGGATACATAGAGTATAGTGAATTCATAAGATATAGTGAATTATATTAAGATATAGTGGAAATTTATATCATCTATAATATTGGACCACGAAATTTATTAAAGTGTCAAATTAAAAAAATTAATTTTTGAGTTAAATAAAATAAATATTGTCAATATATTATTTAGTCTTTAATAAAATCCATCCAAATTAATTAAATAATTTGGGTCCTAATTACATTATTTGGCCGAAGTGTTCGTCCAGATAAAATGTTTAGTGGTCCAAAAAGACTACAAAACTTACCAGTTCAGAAGAGTCAAAGCCCACTCTCCGTCTAAGATGAGGTCAAAATCCTCTTTAAATACCCATCATCACCTCAAAGTGGGGGAGAAAACGAAGAGGAGAAATTCACTTGGGAAACAAAAAGTCAATCAAAGACATTCCTAAAGAATTAAAAACTTCTCTGTCAGCAATTAATAAGCATCACAAAATTGTGTCGATTGTTCAGATATCTCAACACATTCAAAGTGACATTGAAGCTGGTCAACCCTCACTCAAATTTGTTGACACATAGCAGGTGTCATCTTTGGTTGACGTCGACAGGGGTCCCCTTGGTTGACGTCAGCATTGTTAGATTGTTGTTGACGTCGACAGTGTCATCCAACAGTAGAACAGAATCAGAAGCTAGTTTATATTTCTAACAACTGTTTACAAGATTGTACCCATATCCAAATTATAATAAAATATAATTGGGTTTACTTAATTGCTTGTCTTGACTTTGACTTGAATTTGTAGCAACAAATTTCTGGCCACGCTCGGTGGGACCATCTCTCTCTCCCTCTGTTCTTCAAACACTTAAAACAAAATTAAGAAAGAGTTTCAACAGAGCCATTTAAAGTGCTGAGAGAAAGAAGTCTGTCAATACTCGACGACATCGCAAAGCCTTGGCGAATGTCATTGGAACATCCTGACAGTGGCATAGTCACCAGGGGAATAGAAAGAGCCTGTCAGTATAACTGCCAGCAAGTCTGCCTTGCAGACCGGCGGTACCTACCACCAGTCACGCATCATACGTTGTTGGGCTGCTTTGGCGGCCCTTCACACATCTTATAGGCGCCGTGAGTTCTGTCTTTGGTCCACACTTACCATGCATACCAGTTAGTCCCGTCTGCTGGCCACACCCGCATGTCTTGCCTTCTTTCCAGTCGCCCAGCACAAGCTGTTGACACAGCGAAAAGCACTTAGTCGTCACCCTAGTCCCCCTTTACCCCAACACCATAAGGTTGAATCTGGAAACTGTAGTGAGTTTCCTCTATCCTCTCCTTTCAGGCCTTTTGTCCGGCTCAGGATCATCCTCACACGCTGGACCACTTGCCTCTGTCATGGATGGATTCTGAAAACAAAACTCTGGAGGCCCAACTTGCCGACATGAATGCTCTTTAGCAGTTGATAACCGACGGCGTGGAAAAGATGTGACTCAGCGCCAAAACGGCACTTGCTACAACTGCCACAGACGCAATATTGGGCAGCTCAATTGTTGACGTGTCTGACAAGTGCGACGCGGACGACTGCGATCTGGCTACGAATTCAGACACTTAGGAGGACAACGCTGGTGTGATCCCAAATATGCTTTAGTGTCTCGCCCGACATTAAAGAATGATGCTGAAGGCAATCAAGAATCAAACAAGTGTCATTGACAGAGGATCCTCGTTACCGTAATCTTATCAAAGAGATGATAATGCGCATGCCAGGGTTATCACCACCGAGTTCACATCAATTTGATGTAAGGGCAGACCCGAAGCCAACAGTGTCGCAATTCGTTGAGACGGTGTAACAACTGGTACTACCAGACTTGTGGTCAACAATTCGGTCGTTCTCTCAAGGGTATTGCCTGTTGATTGGTATACTGATCTTTCCCCCCCAATCAATTAGATAGTTGGGCAGCATGTAGGGAGAATTCTGAATCGGGTTTTTAGTACCATGCGTGTTGTCCTCGGGTTGAATTAGCTGACAATACACAGTGGAAGGAGAAACCGCGTCATTGACTACATTAGTCGATGGCCGCTCTAAGTCTTGAGTGCAGGACAGACTGACTGAAACTTCTAACTGTAGAGATGTGTTAAGGAGGAATTGGGATTTGGCGGTTACGTTCTTAGTGGAAATATGCCAAAGTACATTCAGGACCGTTAGAACACGGGCCCATGACATGGAGCTTACCATTGCTAGCAACCAATACCCGTCCCAGACCCAATCTGAGACGCCCCGGACAGCAAAGATTCAGAACGGTGTGGTGCTATACCCACCTTCCCCCCCCCCAGAATCTTCTGCACCCCAGAGTCCAATGGTGTCACTACCTTTTTTCCTATCCACAATCCAGGAAGCGAGGAGGAGCAGCAAGATCTTCTCCCCAGCGAGTTTCACGCGGCGATAGCCCAACCATTGCAACAGGTCCAAAGCCAAGAGTCTCCATTCCCTGTCTTCGCTTTTTGTGCTGGAGGCTGATGAGTTCAATGGAAGGCAAGCTCTTGCATGCCTGATCTCGCGCCTGAGGGACAATGCATACAACCTCGCTCCAAACTACTGTCCTATCACAGGTTGGTGAGTCACCCTAATTGAAAGTGTGTTACTTGAGGAGAGGCATCCTGCGTCTTTGCGCAAGAGGGACGGTGTGCTTGATCTCGTTAGCCGCTGTCGGGACAACCATGTGCAGTGGTGACTGAGAGCTCTTCTCTTCAGTTGGCAATTATACAGTTTGCGTCTCTGAGAGCCTGTTTGCTGCCCAATCCGACCATCACAGTTTCATGTACACTGGAGCCACTGTTGTACCAAGTATGTGTCACAACCGACCTACATGACGAGGTGGCCCCTAGTGACATGCTTGGTATGGAAGCAAATGACTTCAAAGTTGCACCCCCTTTCACCATCGAAGGCCAAAAAGCGCAATAATACGCCCAGCGTCCAAGAGGAGAGACCAAACACGGGGCAACAAACTATAAATATGCAAGATGAGAGTGCCTTAACAAGAAAATTGTTGCTCCTATACTTTCGTAGAAGATTCTTTCCCAAAGAGTACTTGCTGCTGTGACTGTCAACACCGATCTCAGTGTGAAGTTAAGGAACATGAAAATGATGAAGAGAACTAAAAAAAGAAGGATGAACCGTTAATGTGCATGAGTGTTTCACTTAAATTAACCTTCACACGTGGGGTCGTTCAACGGATCAAAGATATCGGCTTCCTTGATGCCTCCCCCCGTATGGGATGGGAAAGTGGAAATTTCGTTTGCAAGAGAAATGTGTAAACAACTGGCTTTGGCACTTCAGCAGCCAGACGGTGAGGCGACAG
>PYUH01003977.1:36222-79560 GCA_016808085.1 Suaeda aralocaspica
TATATATATATATATATATATATCATTAAAAAACATACCTACTAACAATTTGTATACACTATGAAGAGAACTGTTGGGAATAAGTATACAAGGATTCATCGAAATTCATGACTGCCGACAGTGTTCATACAATATTCTGGCTTTACACACAAATTTTGGTGTTCTAATGCACATTCATCAACATCTAAACATGAACACATGGCAGCTGATATTAGTATGATATTGGCTTCAAAAAAATGTCTGCTATAAAAATTAAGATGAGAAGATTACCTTGGCAATCATGAAGGTAGGGATTACCCTGGAACCCAAAATTACATTCGCAGCGGTAACCAAGCTGGTATGGCTGAGGCTGATTGCTGCATGAACTATTTCTCTTGCATATTATCCCCCGGACAATTATGCAGTTTCGTAATCATCTGTCCCAACTGACCAATGATGAACCACAGAAAATTTTAGATTCTTGAAATATGTCGCATTTCTGGTTAGAAAATCCCCAAGAAAAGAAGGCACGGCATCATTTGCCACAATAAATGCAACACTGCATGGATTAAAATACGACAAATTTGAGTGGCCTTTAAAATTCTTGGCCTTGATGCTAATTTGTTTACACCATTGGGAAAGAAGCCACGGCAACACTCAACACCAGAGCACTTATCTTGCAAAAGATTCTTTTGTGCATAATTACACACGGTTATGCACCCTGAATTGAAGAGTGCACCATTAATAATCTCTGTACTACCAAACCACGCATAGGTGTCACAACCAATGGCAATCAGAGAATTTTGAGTGGGAGAAATTGTTAGTCTTTCCAAAGCCATCGTTAGGAAAAAATTAGCTTCACTCGTGTCTTTTTCAAAACAACTATATGAAGCATAATGAGTTGCTCGCAATTCACCATTAGCTAAACTGATATCAACTAACTCTATCTCTGGACCAAATGTTAGACTTGGAGGATTTCTAGTGGTGTCACATGTGAGATTATAATACACACCATTAGTTGGGTTGCCATAATGACAGTCATCTCCTATGCCGAATGGATAAGGGACGGTTATGTTGCCGCATTTTTCAGGGCAGTTAGGTAGGGCTGTAAGTGAGGTTGCTAATGATATGCAAATGTTTTTGTGACTCAATAAAGATAGTATTGCCAACAGTAAAGCAGCAAAATATAGCAATGCAGTGTGATAACTCATAACCAATTCCCCTTTCCAAACTGTTGCACTTACTTACTTTTCAGTAACTGTAAGATTAAGTTTAAAATATTAGAAAATTTTGATAAAAAGATTAAGCCACTTTTCCCCGTAATGACTTAAGAATGCTCTTTCAAACTTTGTCTGATGTTAGGCTTTTGTCATGAAATTAAAGTCAAAGTGGACGGCTCTTGTATCATTATCATATCACTGGTATCAAATATTCATGACTTAAATAGACTGTCATCCATACTTGGGTTGGTGAAAAAAAAAGACCGACCGTATTACTTTTAGTTTTTCCATAAATTTGGCCAATAATAATAAAATTGAAATAGTTCAAGGTAGCATGTTTCACAAATTTTTCTTGTTCAAAAAGAAAAAAAAAATACATGTTTGATGTTTCATATACAGTTATGATAGAGAATCATTATCTTTTTTTTATTTATTATTTATTTTTTTAAAAATTTCATGATAGAGAATCATTATCAAATGTGCAAAACATCAACATATTTTTTATGAAAGACGCATATTCTCTATCTTATAAATTTGCAAAAAGATGTTGCTAATATTCTTTTAACTACTAGTTCTTTCTGCAAAATTGTACTCCATATGTTTTTTTAGAGTTTCAACTTGCAAGGAAAAAATATGCAACATACTTTTAGATTTATTTGCATGCATTCATATTCTTTTCATTACCCCTAAAGATAATTTAATCCAAATCAGTAACTATAAAGAACTAAAACAACATGTCATCACTTACCCCCCAAAAAAAAAAACAACTCGTATCTTCGAAGATAATCATCTGAATCAAACATGATCTTACAAGATCATGAGAACCACTGAAAGCATGCTCTAAAAAGCCACACATAGATACAACAAATACATTAATCAATCTGATTCATAATCGGATAATCTCTTGACAAAGTGTAGCGTTGATGATACAAGGGTAGAGAATGAAAGAATGCTATAGCTTTATACTGTTTATAAGTGTTTACAAACTCAAGTGAAATTATAGATGCCTTCAATCACAAATGTATCAATCCCTGTCTCTAATTACTTGCTAGTTGCTACTTTATTATTTATTCAAGTTGTAGCAAACACTAAGGTAGAGATGGAATATAAATAAATTGGGATATTGATTGAAAAGAGAATAAAACTGAAGGTAAAATGGATAAAGAATAATGTAAGAAGATGATAAAAGTGAAAGTAAGAAGAGATAGAAGATGACCCAAAATAAATAGCAAGTGAATGTCCATTAAAGAAAAATGTAGCAAGCAAAAAGAGATAGAAGTGTTGTATATTTACCAAGTGTTGAAGAATCCAGCATTATCTATGACTGAATAAAAGAGACACTTCAGCAGCACTTGACGAGGTACTTTCCAAATCAAAGGTGCTGGAATTTGAAATACCGTTGTAGTGTATATTTTTGGTTGTTTGAGCATTTATTTGTACAGACTTTGGCCCATGTAATTCATTTTTATGGGGTAAATGTAGTGCCAATACTGTTTCTATCTCTAGTAGAACCCCTTTCATGGTTGGTCTTTTCTTTCCGTCAACGTGTAAACACTGCCTCGCAAGATTAGCAATAGTGATAAAATCTTCCTTCAAACCTTCTTGTAGAATTTGAGAATCCAAAATATCAAGTAAGCACGAGTTTTCCATGTAAGAAAGAAACCATGATGTCAAACTTCTATCCTCTTCCGACTTTGCCCGTATTGCCTTTTGTCCAGTTAAAAGTTCAACAAGGACAACACCAAAGCTGTAAACATCACTTTTTTCAGTAAATTGGCTGGTGTGGAAGTATTCAGGATCCAAATAACCAAATGTTCCCATGACACGAGTAGTTACATGGGTTTGATCAGTTTCCACTGATCTTGAAGTCCCAAAATCTGATAATTTAGCTCTGTACTTGTCATCCAAAAGTATGTTGGAAGACTTGATATCCCTATGAAATATCGGGATAGTAGAGGATGAATGTAGATAAGCAAGTGCTCCAGCTGAATCAGAAGCAATTTGTAAGCGCATTTTCCAAGTGATTATGAACTCTTCGCTCGAGCGATGAAGATGGTGAAAAAGGGTTCCATTGGGAATGAACTCATAAACCAATATTGGAACTTCAGCCTCTAAACAACATCCCAGTAACTTCACAATATTTCTATGATTAATTTGTGATAAGATGACCACTTCATTGATAAATACCCCGACTTGGCTTTCTTCTACCATTTTTGACTTCTTTATGGCAACAACCCTTCCTTCATCAATCATTCCTTTATAGACAGTTCCATATCCTCCTTGGCCAACTATTCTATCTTTTTTAAAGTGGTCCGTAGCTTTTTCTAGCTCGTCAACAGTGAAGATTCTTATTCTCTCCACAACTCCATCACCAGAAGACAATTGATGTTGCAGCAAGACACCGCCATTTCTCTCATAGTACCTGGCTCTTTGTTTGACAATCTTCCTTTTCTTAATCACTGAACATAACCACCATCCAACAAGTAAAAAAAGTATAGATCCCAATGTCACACTCAAACCTGCCACCATGAAAAACAAATAAGATGACTAATTAATGAGCAAATTGTTAGAAGCAGCTCATTGATTTGATACAAAAAGTATACAAAAAACCTCATCACAAATGGATTAAAAGTGGTCAGTATTATGCAATGGATACACCATATTCTACATGGCTTATTTAATTTTAGGTATTATACACAATGTGTAAGCAATTTCAAATTGTGATACAATCAACAACAAGGAGCTAAACCAGTTCACAGTTCCCACATACAGATCAGTGCATTTTGACATATGAAGATGGAGGAGCAGAGAGGTGACCAAAAGCATTAAGCAAATAATTATTCAACTTCATGCAATTACCTAATAACAACTTGTAATTAGCAGTATTATCATCAGGAATACAAGGATCACTAAATGTGCCATTGCCACGAGAGCCTTTTGGGCATCTGCACTTATAATTTCCAAGAGTATTGATGCATAATGCTGGTTCCTTGCACAGATTATGATTAGCTTCAGCACATTCGTCAATATCTGTATATGTCCACAAATATAAATATAATTAATACTATTATTCATTTATAAAGCACACAATGAAACTTGGAGGATACTTGTAGTAAGCTAGGAAAACTTTAGTCATGCTAAAGGGGGTGTGAATTCAAAGGGGGTGGACAACAGTTTTTCAAATGGTGCAAGATGTTCTTACAAGGATAGAATACATTTTACGATGCAAGGAAGGAAGCCAAATCCTCCTCTTTCTCTATTCCATAAATTCCCTTCCTTCCATTCCAATTTTCCAATTCTTTCTAGCTTATATTGCAAAGGACCAAAATTTTTCCATAAAAAACAAAGAAAAACATAATCATAAATCCGTTCAATATGTAAAAAGAATGTTATTAGTAGACCTGTCCAATACCCAGCTTGGTCAGAACAATGTGGCCTGGGTTAACTTTGTTACCAAGGCAGCCTCAACCCAAGGTTGCTACTGCATGTGGATTTAGCACATAGTGGAGTGGTGAATCATTTACAAGTTTAGTGGGGCAGAGACTTTCTACTTTTTTAAGGAACAATGTGACAGAAGGGAACTTGAGAAAACGATGCAACAAATGAGAAAGAAAAAAGCTACACATAAGAATGAGATATTGACTATTGAGATGTAAAACTAATTTTAATATAGTCACTAATTGTGGTGGTCAATGTCTACAAAAGCCTGAGAAAAAATAATTAAAACAAAAAGGTCAATGTTTTGATTGCTTTCAAATGTAAATAACAACACTATACTGTATGCAAAATTTATTAGCAAGCCACTAAAAAAATGGTGTGTTTCATTAAACTCAAGGGTACAAGGTTAAAACTTACTTAGACTCTCTCAATTTCCAACTATTACTAATATTACCTTTTTATGAAAAAATCATTGAAGCCTAGAAACAGAACAAGATGAAAATAAACAAAGACAGAACCTAGTCAATTACCTTGGCAATCATGAAGGTTGGGGTTGCCTTGGAACCCTGGGTTGCATAGGCAGAGGTATCCTAGATGATATGGCCTGTCATAACATTTGCTATTTCCTTTGCACATTAAGTTTCCGTCTGCTTGCGCTGATTTACAATTTTTCTCCCCAATAGACCAATAAAAGACAACTGGAAACTTCAAATTCTGGTAATATGTATCATCTTGGGCTAAAATATGTTTGATGGAATAGGGTAGTGAATCATCTTCAGCATGATCTTTAGCCAATACAAATGCCACACTGCAGGGATTGAAATCTTGCACCAACTTCTGATCATTGGGACTTCTGAATGTTAAATCAACATTGGTTACTCCAGTTGGAATGGAAACCAAGCAACAGCCAATGCCAGAGCATGCTCTAGTATTAACATCTTCCAGAGTAGCACACACAGTCATACACCCAGAACGAAACTCTCTCCGGCTGTTCATTGTACCATTCAGCATCACAAACGTATCACACCCAATGGAGCCAAAAATGTTCCGGGTAGTTGAGAGAGGAAACCTTCTGGTACGTATGAAGGCCTTATACTCAGAGGTTGGGGCACTGGTATTAGACCCATAACAACGATATGATATGGGATAACGCACCAAGAGTTCACCCTCCAAAGTAATTTTCAGTAGCTCTACCTTATTCCCCAAGGCTAAAATCGGAGGATTAGCACTATTGTTACAACTGAGGTTGAAGTATCTACCATCATCAACAGGGGTGCCATAGTGACACTTATCCCCTATACCAAAAGGGTATGGGACAGTAATATTGCCACATTTTTCCGGGCAGTTTTTCAGAGCCATCTGTGAGCCTATACCAGACACTGCCAATGATGACCCTCCATTGTTTTCGAGACAGACCAATAACAGTAATATCGGCCATGATAAAGCAACAGTAACATTTAGCAATGTTGTATGATATTGATAACTCAAACCACGCCTCTTTAAAAACATTTTTGTACTTGTTTTGAGGAATGCTGAAGAACTTTGCACAACTTAAATAAAGGTACTTCACATATGGGGTAACTATAGATATGTTTGTGGAGTGATAGCGAGTACATCACCTGGAATGTTGAAAACTGCACGCAAGAATTACAAACACTTACTTTAGCTAGAAACTTCTTTTCCCTACTTGTTACCCTTGCCTGCATGCAAACCTGGCTCCTACAATAATATAGAGGTATTTGCTTAGATTCACATCTATTGTTAATTTAAAGTAACTAGGTAATGATAAACAAAAGAATTTCCTAACAACAACTTCGATTCATAATTAAATATGTTATAGTATGCCCTTAATTAAGTTGTGACAAGAAAATAACTCGACTTAGTCAAACCATGTCGTATTCTTTAAGGCTTCAATATAAATTGAAGTGAGTACAGTATCAAAGCGTAGGAACATCATCCAACATACTAAAAAGGTTATACTCTTACCGGTATAAGACTAAGAGGATTAATATAAATTGATTTTACTTCTTTTCTAAGTGTACTAGGAGCCAATAACGGCAATGATATGGAAAAGATCAGACCATGGGATACCACCTTTCAAAACTTCTAATTCAATAAACTAGTTGGCATTTGATTATTATATATTGCCTAATCAAAGGTAACCTTTACGATGTTGACGGTTCCTCTTTCTTTCTCTTTGAGGAATAATCAATGAATTAAGCACAACTTGAGCTAAAATAATATTTTGCTAAAGCACATGGTTTCCCTAATGACTTGACTACAAAGGTTAGAAGTTGTTTTGGAGAAAAGCATCATATATAGAGTGAGAAAGTGGTATTGAGAAAAACAAGAAAAATAAATAGGTACTATCAAATGTCAATGTTGTGACCCTATCTTCGAGGTCAATGATACCAAAAGGAAGATAGAATAAGATAGACCAAATTCATCAATGCAAATTAATAAATTGGATTTGCCACATTATTTGGACCATGATGGTCAATCAAAGCAACAGCAACGGCAAATAACTAATTTTTTACTCCATCCGTTTCATTTAGGGGAAATAACTAATCCTCTAACTACTCCCATCAACAACAAATTCCTGTAAAAGTATTGATTTGTTGACTTAGACTTAAGCCCTATTCTCATTAACTTATTTTTACTTATTTGTATTTATTTTTGCTGACTGAACTTATTTTTGTTAAAGTGAACTTATTTTATGTGAACTTATTTTTTTATGAAAATAAGTAAAAATTAAAACGAGGAGAACAAAACCCTGCTATTGTTTATTATGTATCACCGATACCTCATTCAATAGCCATTTCCACTCTCCACACATGAAAAGACCAACAATTAACTATTGGTGAAATGGTAATTCACTACCTCTGTTCACAAATTACAATACTATCTCCAAATTACAATACTACCTCCGTAATCGATTACCTGCAACAAATGAATTATTTTATGTCTAGTAATAGCAAAACTACACTTACACGGTTAAACCTTTAAACCAAACAACTGATACTATTTCACTTGATCAAACCCTTGTTCAATATAAAACAAAGAAGAACAACATCAATTCAACAGTTCAACAACTACAGTACAATTAAACAATAAAAAACTGCAATAATTAAACTAGACAATAATTACAGCAATAAAATAATGAAAATAAAGCACAATTTAAAGTATGAGAGAGAAAGAAGATACCTTATTGAGATTAAACGAAAACCTCCATTGTTGCACAATAATGCTAGTTTTTGTTCCGATGAAGCAAAATTTAACACCTAAATTAATTCAAATTCAAACAAAGTGAAAATTTACTGAATTTAGTGATTTTTGAGGTTTTTTGAATCGAATTGATCGAAGAAGAAAGTATAATATTGAAATTAGTTTTATGAATTCAAATATTCGATTTTAAATAAGTTCGAAGAAGAAAGTGTAAATTTTGGAAAATGAAAGGAAATTTTTAGATGAGAAGTGAAAAAAAAAATTGAAGCTTGAAATTAGTACTTTAATGGAGGAATCAGGCTTTACAGAGGGAAAGAAAACTGAGAAGATGAGTTGGCTTTTAAAAAAAAACAAAAATGGAAGTATCTTAGTTCAGTTTATTTTCAATGTGGGCCTAATTATCAATTGGATATTTGGCCCAACTACTACGAATAGGACTTGGGCTTTTTTTTTTGGCGTTTTTAGAGCGACATGCTGACATGTCCAAATGAATGGGTGATGAACTGATGATAAGCGATTCTAGAATTACTTTTAATATCGGGGATGAATACTTTAAGCAAAGGAGTTATCCCTCACTTCGGAGCCCATTATTTATATTTTGAGCTTTGACGAATTAACTTTAAACTTGTTAAGTTGTTGAATGTTAATCTCAATGTTCTTTAGTGGACAAGACAGGAAAATCGTGAAGATTTATGAGTGCTTAGTATATTATAAAAAGTAATACTTGCAAGTACAAATGTAACAAAATAAGCGCATAGAATAAGAAACCTAGAGCTTGAGTCGTTAATTAATATTTCTATGAAATATGATGTTAACTAACGAGTTGAGATTCTCTTCAACGTGAATTAATTTTATTTAATAAATTAATGGTGGTAACTGGTAAATGCATGTACACCCTATAATAGTAAATGTTTACAAAAAAACAAATCACCAAAAAAAAAAAAAAAGATGATTTACTTTGAACCAAGAACTTGAAGACAAACTGCATCAATCATAATGGTATTGAACAAATAAACAGGATAAGTAAAACCACAAGGTATCATCAATCATCTAGGATTGAATAAGAGAGATAGTTCAGCTGAACTCAAAGTATTATTTTCAGTATAATATGCACTAGAATATGAAAGACCATCATATGTGTGTTTATAAGCTGTTTCTTGTGGATCAGTGTCGAGTTGCTGAGTTTCCGGCCAACCAGGCTGGGATAAATGAGGTGACAAAATCGCTTCAATCTCAAATAAAACTTCTTTCATAGTAGGTCTTCTCCTTCCTTCCATGTTTAAACAGCGCTTTGCAAGATTAGCAATAGTGTTAAACTCTTCTTTAGAACCCTCTTCTAATAATTGAGTATCAATGATGTCTAGCAAACTAGAATTTTCCATGTGTGAGATGAACCATGAAGTCAAACTTCTATCTTCTTCAGTTGCATTACGTACAGCCTTTTGCCCTGTAAGAAGCTCGACAAGTACTACACCAAAACTGTAAACGTCGCTTTTTTCAGTAAACTGGCTTGATTTGAAGTACTCTGGATCAAGATAACCAAATGTTCCTACAACATGAGTAGTTATATGGGTTTGGTCAAGAGAAATTGATCTTGATGTCCCAAAATCTGATAACTTTGCCTTGTACTTGTCATCCAAAAGTATATTGGATGATTTAATGTCTCGATGAAGGATGGGAGTCGAAGATGATGAGTGCAAGTAAGCAAGTGCACCTGCTGTATCAGAAGCGATTTGCAAACGCATTCTCCAGGTAATTGGAAAATCTTCACTTGGGTGATGAATGTGATGGAAGAGTGTTCCATTCGGAATAAACTCATAAACCAGTAATGGAACTTCAGTCTCCAAACAACATCCCAATAACTTAACTATATTCCGGTGATTAATCTGTGACACAATAACCACTTCATTGATGAATTCTACCAGCCTACTACTTTCACCTAGGATTTTAGACTTCTTTATGGCAACAATTCTACCTTCACTTAACATACCCTTATAAACAGTACCTTGACCTCCTTTCCCTAGTATTCTATCCTCGTTGAAGTGGTCAGTGGCTCTGTCTAACTCATTAGCAGTGAAGATCTTCAATCTGGCTACGACACTTTCATTGTAGGACATCTGTTTTTGTAGTATCAAACCACCATTTCTCTCAAAGTGTCTAGCCTTTTGCCTTTTAATCATCTGTTTTTTGATGAGCACGTAAAATCCCCAAACACAAAGGATTAGAAGCATAGTTCCTAAGGATATGCCTAGCCCTGTAGTATATACAAGTTTAGTGAGCTAAGAAGTATGTGAAATCGACTTCTGTACAATGCAGGACTGTCACCAGACTGACCAATGTATACCAATATAAATATATGGGATGATTTCATTATTATTGAGAAAAGAAAATGGAATATTACCAAGAGTGATTTTCAAAGATGATGAGCTGACATTCTTTGTGCAACCTGCCACTGTACCATTTTTATCAAATCCATCGCCAAAATATCCTCGTGGACACAAGCAATTGTAACCCCCAACTGTGTTGACACATACCATGCTACATTGGTTACTCGAAGCATCAGCACATTCATTGAAATCTAGACAAAGAAGCAAGCAAACACCAACATTTTAATAAGAGTCCAGTTGCATGACTAGGAGATGATAAATTTGAGAAAACAAATTACAAAAGAAACCACTGACAAGAAAAACTAACCTGTACAACCTGGGGCAAGGTAAGGATTACCCTCATAACCTGACTTGCACTTGCAGTGATATCCTCCTCCACCAACATCAACACACTCAGTATTCAATTGACAAGCGTAAGAGGATGAGTTTTTCTTAGCCTCGTAGCACGTAGGTCTAGTTTCAGAAGTGGAGTTTAAATCCCCAACAAACCAATCAAGAACCATAGGTACTTGATCTTTAGTTCTGTTTATGAGCCTGTTTGGAGCAAAATCTGATGCTCCTCCAAAGGTGAAGCTGTTGCTTCCAGAAATAAATGCATATGCACAAGGCTGAAAACTCGAGATATTAGAACTAGTGTGATTTCTCAAGCTCGAAAGAGTAATCGTAAAAGACTGCAAACCAATTGGGATTGAAGTCTGACAAGTGACAACAACCCAAACCTGAACATGATCCTGGAATCAGCTCATTTGGGTTAGAGCACAAAGCAAGGCACCCAAGGCTGTTATACTCATGTTCATTCCCATTATTAAGGATCCCTGTATACCCAGAGATCAGTGCATAATCATCACACCCCACGACTGTTAGCTTGTTGGAGTTGTTCGAGAAAGTGATGGGAGAATCAACTATATCAAAGTTTGTTATAGCTTCCGAAGTCACATTTCCTTGAGAATCATAGCATTTAGAGGCTACTCTAGAGTTTTGAAGCAATAACTGGGTCTCAGTTATTTCCACAATAGCAGCATCTCGATTAAAACCAAGGTCAAGCATAGTGAAAGCTCTAGGAGGATTGTAAGAGTTGTTACATGTAACGGTGAAGTAATAATTGAGTGAGCAATCAAGACCAATGCCAAATGGGTATGGAATTGATATGTTACCACACATTCGTGGGCAGCCGGGTTTGGTTGTGTTACTAGCCGTTAGCATGTTAGCTGGTGTTAAGGATGTGGTGGTGATGATTCCTGTGAAAAATAAAGTGAGCAGCAAAAACCATAATCTATTAAAGAAAGCCATACTATAGAATATTAATTTCAGTAGTCAGTAAATAAACAATAAACAATGGACAATATCAGCATACAATGGACCAACAGATGCAAACATATGAAGAAAATTTGATTATATAGATAGATGGAGATATAAGCATAGCTTTAAAGTTTTGATTTTTCTGCAACCTAAGACGCGGTGGAAGAATCCATCTTCAATTTTGATTATTTTTATATACTCATTTGACTCATGTCACAGTCAAATTATAAAGAAGTTTCTTTACCTTTTTTTTTCTTACTTGATATTACCATATACAGAGCGAAAATTGAGAAGACTATAGCCATACAGCAACATCTAACACAGAAATGACTTTGTCAAAGAAGGTGGGGAGATGGCTAGAGATTTTCTCTAGAGGATATATAATTAAAGACTACTTGAACCAATAATCATCGCCTATCAATTACATTTTCACAGCAATCGCTTAAATGAAGTCGTATATTAAAAGTACCCAAAAAAATAATAATAAAATAAAATAAAAATGGAAAAGGAGTTTATAAAATTGTTGGTTTGACCAGACTACCAAATCACATACCAATATTGGTTTAAAAAAGATTTCAAAACAACCAAAAAAGAAGCTAATGAAGTTAATTCATACCTGAGCAATTGTAATAAAAACAACATAAACATCATTTACCACATGGAAATTTGCCGGCATATTGCAATGTCAAGGATCTATGTCAAAGGGTCATGTAATATTTTAGCATGTATAGCAAACAGCTAGCTTCTATAACATTTTTAGCAGCTGCTTGCCCGCTTCAGAGCAGTAAAAGATAAATATTATATGTTCTTAGATTATATTGTCGATAATGCTTCAACATACGGGAAAAAGTATACTAGCCAACATTAGTGAGCACAGCATTCATTTTCTTTATTCATGTCGCATAGCAAACATAAAATGGTCAGAAATAATTAGGCTCATATCAGTATCACTTTGCCATCTACTGTAATAAGTTAAGATAAAGATTGAATCACACATGAATCAAAATTTAACATGATAGAGTTCAACCTGAAGTTTCATATGGTCCAAAGCTTGAGGTTTGAGCCCTTTGAGGGATATAGTTCAGGTATGAAGATCACTTCCACTTGAAGAGGATGTGCTTGAAGTGAAAGGCGCTGTGTCCATATCATTAGTATCAATCACTTGTTTTCACTCAAAGGAAGCTTGCTGCAGTATCACAGAAATCCTATCTTGAGGTTGAAGCCCCTCAGGTACAAATTGCAATTAATTTTATTTCGGGCCTCATCTTCCAGTTCAAGTTCAGCATTCTTTAGCGAGGTTAGCCACAGCCATAAGCTCCTGTTTCCTGGCCTCATTGGAAACCTGGGAATTAAGATAGTCCAACAAACTAAAATTATAAGAATAAACTTTGTGGCCAAACTTCTCCATACTTCAGATTTGTCCAAAGATACTGGCTTCTTTCTAGCCAAGAGCTCCTCAAGAACATTGAAGGGTCTTTACACTGCACACAATCCCAACACCTTTGAACTTTTCACAAAGTCACAAACTAAGGCTGGAAAATTGACAGGACTTGAGAACTTTGTTATATAATACTGTATTTTTCAAAGTAAAACATTTAACACACAAAAAAGAAAACTGGTAAACTATGCAGCAACCTCGATCAAAAACAGAATAACTGTCAAAGAAGGTAGGCAGGGTTGGGGGAGGGGGAGATGGATGACCAGAGATTGTCACCTGAGTCCAGAGTTCCATATTATTAGATTCACCATATCTGGCGGAGAACAAACTCATTTGCAATCACTGATATTTTCTCAATGCATACATAATGAACTCCATGATCAAGTGGCAAAAAAAATAATAATAATAATAATTAAATAATAAAGAAAAGAAATCATCCTGAATTATACTGAAACTCAAATGAAAGAATTGGACAAGGAAAAGGAATAGTGAAATGATGTTCAACCAATTAAAAATTTTGTTTCAATTAACATCAGTTTAAATTTGAATACAGCTTATACTTTCCCAACAATGGATTACCAATCAAATAGGACCCAAAAAAATGCAAATAGTAATATAGTTTCATAAAGAAAAAGAGATATGGAAGTTGTGGAAAAAATCTATGCATCAGCAATTATATTTGTTACAAAAAAAAAACCCTTATCAGCCCTTAATGATCAGAATATTTCCGCTTCATGGAGCTCTGTCAAAGGGCCGAGTATCATTGTAGCATGTATCCCAAACAGCTTCCATAGCATCCTTTGCAGCTGCTTCAGAGCAGTAAGGATTAGCCATCACAGATTTCATTACTCTTCTCTTTACGCAAACTTGCTCATGACCTCGGATCTTCATATAGCCACGCAATAGTTCACGTTTGTAGTGGCAATCACCACTTAAATGACCAGCACGTATCTCGCTACAAGCATGATGAGCACAATTAGTCCAATCCAAGTTTTTAGCAGTACAATCATCATATGCATGAATAAGTTCATGGATCACAACTTGGTCAACCTCATCTTGAATGCTCATATGGTTGCTACATACCACTATCCCTGTGCCTCGTGCATAGCCACCACTAACTTTCTTCTCACATTCAACAGCATTAATGAAGTCATCTCCAATGCTGCACCCAGATTTCTCCAAATTCTCCCTCAGAAATCTCACCATGGGAGTTCGCAAGCTCCTCTTAATCATATTTTGGCATTCTTCCAAGGTAACACCATCACCATACATAGCTGATGAAGAGCTACTTCCTGATCCCTTAGAATCAGCCTCTTCTCCATCCATTAAGCCTTACACCTGTTCCAGTCAAACATATATTACATTACAGCTCCACATTTCATGACACAATTGTATTTTAAAGGAGCCACAATTGAGAAGGGACATTTATGCAAAATGACTAGAGAGCTTGACATAATGAACAGTAAAAACTATGCTAAAAACCAATCAAAAGCCCTAAATATGGGCATTATGCTACGCTCTATCATAGGACAAGAAAGTTTATCAGCAATCAGCATTTGCAAGCCCCAATCAATCAAGTCTAACCCACCAAGTATAAAACAAATTCTACTAAATTGAGTTGTAAATTAACAAGCCCGTGCTCATGGTATTGGCTTTATATTCAAGATTGTATGCAAAGAAAACATAGTTACAGGGTTACAGCAACAGAAGGGGAATTTCATTGCACGGCTAGCATCATATCTATAAGATGATTTGACATCTCATCAAGCCAGATCATTTGATCTAACATAAAAGGATGAAGACCAGCTATAGGATGAGCACATTTTTCCCACCACACTCAAGAAAAGACCACCCGAAACAATCAAAATTTTACTGAGGAAAAAATCATACTAATCAACAACCAAATGAAGAAGCTAGGAACTGGATGATACTTCACTCTGTTGATCAACTTTAAATTATCAGAATCAGCAAGCGGTTCCAAAATCCTTACAGATAGAGCCCCACAACGAGATGACTTACTCATTGACTCATTGCACCAAACCCAAAGCCATAACTTCACCTTTTCAATCCTGAACAGGAAAACTGAAGCCATATGCCCATCCTATGAACAAAGCACACTCATTATCCATATTAAACTTCCACAAAACTGCCTAAGAAAGTACACTAAACCCAAACTCCATTAACCGAAAGCTACTATTGATGAATGAAATTGAAGAAGTATGAGCTGCACATGATAAATCTTGCCCTTCCCATGCATTCACCTATGTTTAGCAATTCTACCTGGCAATGCTACTATTAATGCCTCTCCAAAACATCCACCAGCTGCAACCCCTACGATGAATCTAAAACTCCTCCATCATTAATCTACAATAATCGCCACTCGAGAATGAAAGATATCACTTGCCTTTAGCAATTCTACCTAGCAAAGCTATTATTAAGACCTCTCCAAAACATCCCCCAGTGCCATCACTTGCAACCAACCCTAACTGCTCACTCACCCCACCACACTTCCACTTGACTACAACAATAACTGACACTAAAGAATGATGGAAACAATCATATCCAACACCACAGGCTCACTACACACGGTTCGTCGCGAAAACCAATTCCTGATCCTTAGGCAGAAATTGTGTCACTTATTTAGGGCATTGCAGCAAGATTTCCACTCAAAACATCTTAATTTATCATTGAAAATGTACCTTCTAATTTTCCAGAACAATTTTGAATCAATGGAAATACATAAATCACAATCATCCCAAAATTGAACCTACATAATAAATCAACTTCACCATAAAACTACTTTAAATGAATGAATTCATAAACTTAAACATCAAAATACTGAAAGATGCAACCTTGAAACTTCAACTTTGAATTAGAATCATTCAAACAATAAGCCCTGAAATCAAAACATAATCAATCAACAGAAACAAATTTAGAGATTTAAACTAGAAAAAAAAAAAAAAAAAAAAAAAAAACCTAATCTGAGATACATTCCTCACAAAAATGTGTAGTTCATCACAAAAATCAGTAATTTTTAAGAAAAGAGGAAGAATTATAGCGAGAAAAAAACCCTAACCTTCGAAACACTGAGATTGAAGATTCAAAAGAGGATTGTTGAAGTTGCAGGTGAGAGATGATGGCGGCGCTAGGGTGCGTCTTCAATGGTGGATGGAATTCATGGCGAATTTGCGATGGTGTTTTTTGGCGAATCACACTTTAGTACAAACAAAACTCCGTTAGGAAATTACAGTATAGACTACCGAGTGATAATTTAGATCGGATATCCAGTTTTATTCGGATTGGATACGGGTTGAATTTTGAATCGAAGTGTTTAGATTGGATCAATCTAAATGAAAAACATTTTAAATTATAATTGTTTGATATTTTTTTAATAGTTTTTTTTTTATTTTTTGGATTTTTCTTTTTTTAATGTTAATCTTTTACACCTTTTTTGTTTTTCTTGTGCAAATGAGGGAAAGAAATTTAGAAAGTTAATCTTTTAGTCTTTTACACATGAATGCGGATATTAAGTTAGGAATGCCAAAGTCACTTCCCATTAGAGGCGGAGCCACGGTGGGTTCAAGAGTGTTCATTGAACCCAGTCTAAATTTGGGGAAAAATTGAAATTTTTTTTTTTATAATTTTTAAAAAATAAAATTTGGTTATATACAATTTGCAGCAATAATGATATAAAGCAAAAGGTATAGCTTAGTGGTCCATGGACTAGCTTAATTGTACAAGGTTGTGGGTTCAATTCCTCTTATGGACATTTAATTTTTGACTTCAAAATTACACTTTTTTCCCTTTAAATAGTTCTACACTAATGAGTAATGACCATCTTTTTTATACTTTATTTCTTTAATGATTTAAATTTAATTTATTGTTTAGATCTTAGTTTCATTGTTCTTGAGTACTTTAATTTCTCAATTTAATTATTGAAATTTAGGATTCAAATATCGATTGAAATGTTAATTGAAACTTTGTTAGTTTTTTTTTTTTTAATTTTTATTTTAATTGCTATTTGATAACTTGTTAGTTTCATTGTGTTCATATTGTTAGTTGTTAATTGTTAATTTATTATTTGATTTATTCGTTTGTTTCACTATTAGATTTGTTATTAGTGTACTTTTGTATCGATACACGTTTGAAATCCGCTGTTATATCCAACCCACCCGGCTTTATACCCGAATATCCGAAGACTCGGTCTTTGAACAAGGTTGAACCCATTCAATAGAAATCCTAGATCCGCCACTGCTTCCTATCTCCATTGGAGGGCAATTATGTTCTCCGTTGTAAGGGAATGTGATCTATACAACAGTGATCATTTGTTTACAGGTAATATAATGATCATAATGTTTATACGTAAATTGTCGTTGTTTACATGTAACAATGGCAAGTGATCTTTTTCGCAATGGTATGATTACCGCTCCAAGGGAAGTATTTGCCACAAGGAAACTCTCTTCAAATGGCCGGTATTGCAAACATGTATGAAGCACCCAAAGAAGCTCATTGAGGCTCCTATCAAAAGGACTACCCAACGAGGTACAACCTCACTTATGAGACTAGTTGATTTGTTGAGATTTTAGTCTCGAGTACCATTAATTGACCAAAAAAAAAAAAAAAATACCTTTTACAACTAATACAACTTGCTCATGTTGCCACCTTACGTAAGCTATGTTTTCTTTAGTTAAAACAATTTATCTAAAAAAAAAAAATTAATGTAGGTTAAATTAAGTTTACACACAAGTTATGTTTAGTTATATTTAATTCAAATGCAACGACTTACCCATAAATATATAGTGAATGTGAAGATTAAATTTATGTCATCATCGACTCACCGAGTGGACTATAACGTTAATTAAGTGAACTAACCATCTATAATGAACTTTGCTTAATAACACCTAATAAGGTAGGTGGGACTTATCAAAATCCTTTGATTAAAACCCAACTTTTAAAATTTCAGAATCACCAAATTCCATTTTCAATTATAGAAAGCATGTGATGGTCCTATATATAATTTCTACGAAAGCTAAGGACTAAGGTAATGGTCTACAATCATATATATGGGAGTATAATCACATGTGTTATATATATTATCAATCTTTTTGAACTTGAAACTTTGTAGCATTGGCACTGTGGTCCAGAGCAATAGTAAGTGTCAATGTGTCATCATCGTTTGACATAGTTCGCGACAACCCCGTCAACATGCTTTATTACTACGTCGTAAGAAATAGTATTGCTCGTTCATGACTAAACTAACAAGCTTACTCGATATCAATTGGGACTATATTCACCGGTTAATACGTAAGCTCTTAAGAGACCGATTCTAACATTAATGTATTAGGTACTGCTTAAAACATGGTTAGACATTAACAATGTTAATTTCTCTAAGAAGTAAGGAGCTTAAAACATTGTTAGATATTGCTCGCGCCATCAATATAACTACTTTGTAGATCAAATTGGTGATTTGTTAATTAAGACCAAAAATTGAATAGTTAAACACTTAAACTACTAACACATAATACAAACTTTTGTATTAAAAAGGCTTCATACATATTTTATAGATACAAGAAAATTCAATTTTTAGGCACCTCTTTCTCTGTAGTTGGCAAAACTCCACTATTCCCAGCTACTTGATTATTTTCTCCTTGAAACTTTTTGTATAAATCACCTTTGTAAAATTTCCAAGTCCTAAGAACTAGAATAAATGAAACCAAACACCCAAAAAATGTAGCACCACAAATTATTAGAAATGAAACTTTATAACATGCTGCACCATAACAGTCTAATTTATCCCCTGCTTCTCTTTTTAATCCTTTGGCATGTAGTTGTTTCAAAGCCTCTTTATCATAGAGCTTACCCGCGACCACCACGTTGAATATGTAGGACCCAACAGGGCTAGCCACGGACCCAAAGTTATAAAGCGTGGCATAATATTTGAGGCCGAAAATTTCTGATATGATGGCATAAACCAGTGGCCATTGGGCCCCGAAGCTGAACCCAAGAATTACTGAGGCCACATAGAGTGAGTTAGGGACCGCGAGTGCAATGAGGAGATGGCCTATACAAGACAAGAGTAGAACTATAGTCATCATTAAGGGCCTTGGAAACTTGTATTTTGCTAATACTATTTCGGAGGCAAAGCCAGATGTGACTCGGCCTAAGTAGTTCCATATGCTGATTAACGAGATGAAGGTGGCTATGCTATGGTCCGGATAGCCTAAGGAACCACCGATTTGCTTCAAATTGTCGATGGCAGTTAGTGTCCCACCTAGACCACAAGTGGTAGCCACGAAAAGTATGACCATATCAATGCTAAAGAGGGCTTGTAAGATGGTGTAGTCTTCTCCTCTTCTTGGTGGCTTGAATATGTCCTTTAGACACGAAACTTGGTTGTTCTTTGCTGGATCATCGACAATAGAGGCCTCTATTTGTGTTGTTTCTCCTTGTCTTTCAGCAACAACCTCAAGAGATGAATTACATTGTTTCCCTTGGGTTGCGAGGCTATTGCAATACTCTTGTTTCGCAACAATTGCTAGGGGGAGAAACAAGAGAAAGATAACAACCAAGGCCCCTCCATACGATTCAGACTTGTTGAAGTGAAGACTATTTTGCACTACAATCAAGACCATGAGAAAGCCAGCAAGTCCAAGCGATATGTAGAGCAAATTGTAGAAAAATTTCACCTCATATTGTTGTTGTTTCAAATCTACCTTCATGACTCTTATCACTGGGAGGAAAACAATAGAAACACATGCAGGAAGCCAAGCAATGAGCAAAATAAGAGCCTTAGGATTGTTACCATAGAAGGCGTTGTAGAGTTGCGTGACAATTGCACCACTTAGACCCACATATCCCTTCAAAAGTCCTAACACAATTCCTCGACTATTTGGAAAGTTTTTGACACAAGTTACCATAGCACCCGTGTTGGCAAAAGCTTGAGAGTCGGCCCCTATGCAAATGTAGAGACACATTTGCCAAATGGGAACTCTTTTTAGATGGCCGGTGACACCTAGCCAAATCATGAAGTAGCCGAAGAAGTTCATCATAGCTCCAATTGCAAGAACCACCCAAGGCGGGGTCACCTCATTGATGAGGCCTGATAACACCCCTACATTGCCACCAAAGTCTTTGTAGAAGCTAATAAGGTTCAAAGTGGCTTGGTCATAGCCCATTGAGGATTTTAAAACATCCGAGTAGAGGCCAAAAATGTAGCCCATACCAGACATGGCCATAATGAGGATAGCCCCGAACACCATGAACCATCTTCCGAGGATCAATTGTGATCCAAATCGGCTATTCAAGAAGTCCATGTCTAGCTAGCTACTTTGAGGAGGTTAGTTTAGAAATAGAGCTTGTAAAGCTGAGTGTTTTGAGTACAAGATGATCAACTTTTATATAGAGAAAGATCAACGAGCTAGTGGCTTTAGTGGAATGAGAAACAATTTAACATCAACTAGTCATTTTAACCGAAGATTGTACACGTCGTAGAAAATAAAATACTTTCACTAGTAGAGCCTAAATCAATCACCACAAAAGAAGGCAAACTTAGTTTGATGAAACACGTATTGTATTGTGCAAATTATGACTATCAAAAAGACAGTGACTAGGTTTTGGGGATTGCGCATGACTAAACTGCCCACTTTCCATTCAAGTGACAGTGATATCATATATGTCTTGTTTTGGTGCAAAAGTGATAGGACATATGTAGGAGCATATGTATATACTTCGGACCAGTTTAGTTGGCTAAAGCATGTATTAGATTAAGTCTCTTCCATCTTACTATACCCTTGGTCGCTCCCTGATGCAACTAGTTTATGAAGTAGCCGTGATTGTTTAGGTTCATGAATTCAACGCAAGTGACTATCAAAAACGAAAAAAAAACAAAACAAAACAAAACAAAAAAAAAACAGCGATTGTTTAGGTACATGAATTTAATACGAGTACAACTATATAGATGAAGTAACCATGCTAGCTACCTATTTCTGCATAAACATGAAATTGGGAGTTTGGCCGAAATGATGGATATGCACGGCTCTTGCCAAATCCTTGTATAAATAGACAGTTTTTGGTGGTCCTTTACTTATTTGAATTTTGATATTAGGTGAGTTTTCTAGCTAAAAAGAAGTGAGTGTAAGTGACTGAGTGGTATCCTAATTCTGCTAAAGCTATTGCAAAAAGTATAAACAATTAATGTAACAGAAAGATAACTAACATTTTGTCCCACAAGAAAAATAAATTTAAAATATCAACTAACTAACATTTTGTCACCGGAATTAGTCAATTGAGAAAAATGAAAAATTGGAAAAGAAAGTAAGCAGCAGTTTACAGAAAACAGAACAGATGGTTGCAAGAACTATGGAGTATTAATAATAGCTGATCTACCGAACAGAATCCAATCACAGTGTTCGTGATGAATTGACAGTGAACTCAGAATAAGCAGAACTTATTCATACTGATCATAAGTTCAGGTCATTGAACGGGGAAATTAACAGACGCCTAACCTTTTAACACTCCCCGACATCAGCACCTAATATAAGTGGAGCTGGATCACTTCTGTCAATTGACTGTTATGAGCTACAATGCTAACATTTATCTAGAAGTGTCATTATTCACGCGTTTAAGTACAAAATATGGCCATCTTATGGAATTTCGCATGATTTTGTATTTTTGTCCAAAGTGTCTAGGTGTGCGATTATGAAAAGCTGCTCCTTAGATAGATGCTGTGTCTTAAATTAAATTACCTCGTCCTAAAATGTTATGATAGTTGTAGTTGTACATGCATAACATTTCCGTGTTTCATAACAAGTGAAGTGAAGAACAGCCGCTCCCCTCACCCCCACTCCGGCCAACCCCCTTTTCTCCCAACACACCAGCAATACAAACACATGCAGGTCACAAAAACATTGCCAGAAAACAGAAATAAGTGACAAACAATGATTTCAATTAAAAAAAACAATACAATCTAGTGAACAGAATTGAACAAGGCTTGATTCATTATTGAAAGACATTTGACATTAACAGGAAAAAAGCTATACATTTCATTTCACGAATATATGACCAAATTATGAGTTCAGAAAAGGGGAAGGAATCGCTGAATGAAGATAGATGTAGTGAAAGAGCTACTTGCAACTTTGCAAAGAACTGTTCTAAGTTCTAACTCCTTACACATAAAAATTATCCAAGGAAAAGAATTACTAAATCTCAAAGGCGATAATAACTTGACAATTAACATAGGAAACATCTCAATAATCTAACCTCAAAAATCCAAAGTTGCATTTCCCTCAGAAAACCAGAATCTGAAATCATTGATCAGGCGAGTTTCTGACAGTTGACACTCTCTCGCTTGCACAATATAGTGAAACCATATCTAGCAACATGTTTTGTCAAAAAAAAATTGATCACCCACCTCAGAATTCGCTTTGGTCAATTTGGATCACTCATCTGCAGATCATTGCTTTGTTTCCTTAGAGTAGCTTAAAGTTTAGACGTTAGCAGTCCGTCTATAGTTCTGTATGATTCCTTGTTGATATTGTCGAATTCCTGAAACTAAATCTACAAATTCCAACATAAATGAAAGGAATTCCTTGATGAGCTAGGGAGGAGAGCTCATCTCAATAATCAAATCCTTTTCAAAATTTAACTGACAAGATATATTTGGGTCTTGGAAGGCTGGCTGAATACAGGGTTGCATACTTAACAATCCAAGGTTCTCATTGTCACCTTGACTAAATTGAGGGTGCTTTACTTGCTTCTTTAATCCTTCCAACTCCCTTGCAACCTCCATCATAGATGGCCGATCTTCTCCATTTACAATAAGGCATTGTTCTATGAGTTTTGCAATGGTGTAAAGCTGCTCTTCAGATGCATCCTTCAGGAGTTGAGGCTCCACGATCTCAAAAAAATGATTGCTTTTTAGCGAACTAATGAAATGCATTGCTAAGTTTCTATCTTCAAGTCCAGTATCCCATAGAATTGGTTTTCTCCATGTTAATAGTTCAACAAGAACAACTCCGAAGCTATAGATATCACTCTTCTCGGACAGATGACTTGTCAAAAAGTACTCTGGGTCAAGGTACCCGAAAGTTCCTTGAACAAGGGTGGTAACTTGAGTTTGATCAATAGAAACTAATCTTGAGATTCCAAAATCTGCTATTTTTGCAGTGAAGTGATCATCCAAAAGAATATTGGATGACTTGATATCTCTATGGATGATGGGAATCGAGGCTGCAGAGTGAAGATAAGCAATTGCATTTGCAGCCTCAGTTGCAATTCTTAGGCAGTTTTCCCATGACATCCAACGAGAGCCACCATTGCGTATGTGTTCAAAGAGATTTCCATTAGGCACATACTCATACACCAACAAGGGAACTTGACTCTCCAAGCAACATCCTAAGATTTTGACCACGTTCCTGTGGTTGGTCTGGCTAAGGATGACGAGTTCATTGATTAATTGCTCGATTTGACTCTGGTCACTAACCATTGATTTCTTAATTGCAACTACTTGATTGTTTGGTAAGATCCCCTTGTACACTGTACCAAAAACCACCTCGTCCTAGAATGTTATCATTGCTGTAATTGTTAGTGGCTTCCCTCAACTCTTGGGTAGTAAATATTTTAGTCGAATCACTTCTGCCTTGATTCGAAGAAAGCTGCTGTTTCAGCAGAAAACCACCATTTTGCTGGAAGAACTTCTCCTTCATTTTAAGATGCCTCCTTTTCTTAATAAAAAGGTATATGCAGCTTATGTTGCCAGTCAATAACATTAAGCCAACAATTGTACCTGCATAAAGCATTAACTGTTTGTGACTCCAGGAACGCATGAGAAAATACCAAGTTATCTCTATTCATCATCATGACCTCAATGCTATTCCTTAATACTTTGTACATATCAGTTAAATTTAAGTTTGGAATGCTTACCACCAAGAAGAATCAAAAGAACCAGCCGTGTATTGGAACCAGTAGGGACATTTTTGACACAGCGGTATTGGTTTCCTTCTTTGGTGCAACCTATTTTGCATTCGGTGCATTCTCTTGGGACTAGATGGAAAAAGAGCGATTTTGATCACAATATAGCAATTTAACAACAGATTTTTAAAGTAAGCAAAAACAAAAATATGTCAAATGATTTATAGCAGAAAACTTAAGAACATTTGTACTTACTTTGACAGCCATACGGAAGATAAGGATTCCCATAAGTACCATAAAGGCAGGAACAATCATAGTTGTCAGGAGGACCATGACAATACTTATTCGTATCATTAGCTGGCCTAGTGATGTTTCCTGGCAACCATTCCAGAACAGTCGAAACTGCAGCAAACTCAGACAGATTTGGATCAACCATCTTGTTCATAATGGAGGTCATATTTAGCAACATGGTATTCGTGCAATTATCTACATCTTTGCCAAAGTTGAAAATATTTATTCGATAGAAGTCTAGAGAAGAAGGAAGATCAATGCTGCAACACCCTCGGCCATTGCAGTTGCTTGTTATCATATGAGTCTTATCACATACTGTGGTGCATCCCCCCAAGATTTTATCGCTTCTATCCAATAAAAGGGTGCTACTCCCAAAAGCATTGGCCTCTGAAAATGAGTAGGGAGTTCCTCTAAGGTCAATACTGCTTATGTTAACATCTTGGATGCTGCAGGTCTTCTGCAATGGCGTTTTCACTACTATAGTGTGCCTACCCTCATTTTCTAGACTAATCTGTTCCACCTCAAGTTCTAATATATTCAAAAGTAGTGTTGAACGTAGCACAGACATATTGCAGGTAACAGCATACTGCAAATTGTAGTAGCAGTCTTCCCTTATTCCAAATGGGTACGGAATGCTCACATTTCCACAGTTATCTTGACAACCAGGCTTAGCAATCGGTAGATAGGCTATCACGGGCATCCAAGATGTTGCCATTTGCAATTGTATACATACAAATAGAGCAACGGTGACGAGCTGAAACGAGTAGCAAAATGTTGCTGCCATTTTATATTTTTTGAACGTGCATAAAATTGCTGCAGTCAAAAACACCAAATACTTCTCAGCAATATTGAGATATATCTCTCAGAAAAGCTGTATGGTCAGAGCCACCTTATTCAATTTGAGCCTCTTATAATGAAAAAAAAAAAGATTATAAAAATTCAAATAACAAACTGAAAAAGTCAATATGAGACAACTTATCTTTTTACTAATCATTAGATTAGATTTACAAATTATACGTCAAGAATGTAAAAGTTGACATCATATATAGAATATAAAACTGAATCTAACATGCTTTTGATTATAATACAACTAGTTGCAGCATCTTGTTTTTGAAGAGACCACCTAACTTTCAGATCAACAAGATAATTTGTGACCAAAGTACAAACAGTGACATTCCACTCTGCTAATCTTTTGACTCTCACTTTATTCATTCATTCCTAATTTCACACCTCATCCTCACCCTACGCACTAATCAAGTCCTTATAAGCGATATATGTTGCATATAAATATCGTCAAACTGTTCATTGTAGCTGACCCCAAGTGTGGGAGTAAGGCTTTGATTGATTGATTGTTCATTGTAAGGTAAAGGATGGACTAGTGTCAGATAAAGCCGGATACCGGCAAGACCCCATATATTTGGGCTGTCAGCAAGGAATGGCATGCTCAGCTGACCTATAGGACTAGGAACAAAACATACATAATACAAGAATTAACATGAATTTGAATTTTTCTCAACCTCATTCGGATGACAAATTTGAAAGCTTCTGCATATGTAACGATACAGTAATTCTTGAGGTCAGAAATCCATCTAAGCCTTAATAAAACTCTCTCCTTTCCTGCCAATCATTTATATAGACTCCATGTCTTCTTGTACAAACCACCTTCAACATTCAAAAGCTCACAAGTTTCTGCATTTGTTGAAGCTTTGATACAACTTCCTCCATGACTGGCCTATATATTCCATGACTTTGGACACACTCAGTTGTCAGCTCAGCAAACTGTTGAATACTAGTCTTCACACTTTCTTCTTGCAATAATCGCTGATCAACAATGTCAACCACACAATTCCGTGTCATATAAGAACAAAAGTACTGAACTATATCATCATCTTGCTTCTGCATAGTCGCAGGATATATTCCTGTCAGCAATTCTACCATAAGAACCCCAAAACTATAAATATCACATTTTTCTGTGACCATACACGTCTCTACATACTCTGGATCAATGTAACTAAAGGCTCCAATAACTGGCAGTTCCTGTGTTGTTTCTTCAGGGTCAATCAAGATAGACAAACCAAAATTAGACAACTTAGCTGAGAAGGACTTGTCCAAGAATATGCTCGATGATTTAACATCTCTATGTACAATTGGCTTTGGTCCAGCAGAATGCATATAGGAAAGTGCATACGCGATTTCAGTGGCAATTCTCAACCTTTTTGTCCAGGACAGCCAACATAAATTTGACCCATGCAAAAATTCAAACAGGCTACCATCCGTAAGCTCGTGGACGAGCATTGGTATGTGAGTCTCTAGGCAACAACCATAGAGTCGGAGCACATTTTGGTGACTAATTTGCAGCTTGATAGTGACTTGATTCAAGAAGAATTCAATCAATCTTTCTGAGCCATGAAGTCCTTGAGGGGTCTTAATAGCGACTAGTCGTTCCTCAAGGCTTCCCCTGTATACAGTGGCAATTTTGTGGCCAATGACCATAGCAGGATCATACCCATTTGTGGCATGGTTAATGTCCTTTTCTGAATATATTTTGATTGGCTCTTTACACGTACCTTTAAAAGATGCAATCTGCATCTCCAAGAGAACAGCGCCATTGCGAATGAAGTTTCGTTCTTTATCATTTGATGTTAACTTTATTTCATTGGGGATTTCAAGCACACACGGATCAGATGAACTGCGCACGCAGCAGCTCTTTACCATTTGAAAGACCTGCAAGACAATAACAATCTTCATCAATACTACTTTCAGTTCCAGATCAGCAATTCAGTGGTCTACTACATTAGCAAAGATGCTATGATAAGTTCATAGCTGAAAAAAAAATGCAGAAATGATATAAATCATACCTTAAACTTCATTGAATTAGGAGGAGAGATATTGATAGCAAAAAAAGGAAATCACAGGATTACAGGAATAAGATAAGAGCATGAGAAAAGGTTAGACTATTCCAATCATTTATTGGTTTTTCCATTTATAAAGACTTTTGAGTAAGATCTTAAGCCAATTTAAGACACTTAAGTTGACTCGTTCCACATAGCAATTGACATATGAAATAATGCTCTTCAATCAGCAAGAGTTTGGACTGCAACTAACTTCTTTTATATTCACAACAAAAATCTGCCGCGAAGTTACTTCTCCCTCCATCTCATTACAATGCCTCTGGTCAGCCAATCGTCAAACTAGAGATTAGTTAAGGAAATATACAAAAGCTAAAGAAAATTTATATAAAGTTGGGTATGTGAAACAATATCAGTTATGTTTTCAAATGTTTTCCACAACTGTTAGTTTTTTTTTTTGTAACTTTATTGCAGTTCATGGTTTAAGTACAGTATTTTTTTTTTCTGTTACAGTTATAATTATAACTTCTGAGGGCTTAATTTCTGATGCTGCCATTTGCAGTTGATACATACAAATGCATGCAGCTATTGTGATGAGCTGAGACAAACAGCAAAACATTGTTGCCAACTTGCCATTGATTCCTTCATAAAACTGTCCATGACTACCTAATTTTTCCGGTTGTGGGCCCCACTATCCTTATTTTTCCACAACTCTATCTACAACCTTTTCAACTAAGGTATAGTAACTTTTTACTCTTATTCATTCCTCCATTGATTCACTTTCCTTTCACACCTCCTTGCCAATGTAACCAAGTCGTTAAAATGGTTTGTGAATTTGACAAAATAAGAGTCAGTGTGAAATAAAGCTGGAGGTGGACAACGCCTTCTGTGTACAAACACGGCAGGACATGGCCCGACTCCCGACTGGGACCTAAATTGGCATAATACAAGAAGAATCACAAATCATAATATGATATTTAAATTCTGTGAACCTCCACGAAGAAAATACGACAGCTTCTACACAAATAAAGTACGGTAATTATTGAGCTCAGATTTCTATCTAGGCCTTAGCAAAACTATCACTTTTCTTTCCTTATCATTATAAGCTCCGGTGTTCTAGCAACCACCACATTTAATTTAACACTTCAGAAGCTTCTGCATTTGTCGAAGCTTCGATACAACTTCCTCCATAGCTGGCCTTCTTGCTCCATGAGTTTGGACACACTCAGCAATCAATTCAGCAAAATGTTGGACAGTACTTTTTAAGCTTTCTTCTTGTAGTATTATATGATCAACAATGTCAATTACACATTTTCTTGTCATATACGAAGAAAAGTAGTGCACTATATCATTTCGTTTATGCAAAATACCGGGATATTTTCCTGTCAGCAATTCTATCATAAGAACCCCAAGACCATAAACATCACACTTTTCTGTGACCATCCAGGTCTCCACATACTCTGGATCAATGTATCCACGGGTTCCTGTAGCTGGACGCTTCTTTTTTGTTTCTTCAGGTTCGATCAAGATGGACCATCCAAAATTAGACAACTTTGCAGAAAGAGATTTATCCAAGAATATGCTCAATGATTTTACATCTCTATGCACGATTGGCTTTGGTCCTGCAGAATGCATATAGGAAAGTGCGTACGCAATTTCAGTGGCAATCCTCAAGCGGTTTTGCCAAGACAACCAGAATGAATATGACCCATGCAAAAAATCAAACAGGCTACCATCCATAAGCTCATGAACCAGCATTGGTATATGAGTCTCTAGGCAGCAACCATAGAGTCGGACCACATTCTGGTGACTGATTTGCTGCTTGATAGTGACCTGATTCAAGAAGAATTCAATCATTCCTTCTGAGCCATGGAGCCCTTGAGGGGTCTTAATAGCGGCTAGTCGATCTTCAAGTTTACCTCTGTATAGAGTGGCAATCGAGTGACCAATGACCAAAGCAGGATCATAACCATTAGTAGCCCGATTAATGTCCTCTTCAGAATATATCTTGATTCCCTCTTTACACTTACCTTCAAAAGATGTAATCTCCATTTCCAAGAGAGCTGCTCCATTGCGAATGAAGTTTTGCTCTTTTTCATTTGATGTTCACTTCATTTCATAGGGGAAATCAAGCACATATTGATCAGAACAACTGCGCGCACAGCAGCGCTTTACCATTTGAAAGACCTGCAAGACAGTAGCATCCTTCATCAAAACTACTTAAATTGACCATGAGAAGCCAGACTATTCCATTCAATTATTGGTATTAGCTTTCGACTGTTTGGAGTAAGATCTTAAGCCAATTCTAGACACTTAAATTGACTCATTTCACAGTAACATTTGGCATATGAAATGATGTTCTTGAATATTGACAATCAGTAAGAGACAATAAAAATCTGGCGAGAAATGACTACACCAGTACATCCTACTCCAGCTCATTACAGTCAGTCAACCCTCAAACTAGAGATCAGTCGAGGAAAAACATGCAAAAGTCGAGTATACGTTAGGTATGTGAATAAATATCAGTTAATTTTCACATGTTTTTTCAGTTTTCACAACTTTTGCTAGTTTTTTCCGAAACTAATATCAAACCATCCCCGTCTCAATAGAAAATTGCTCTTTTTACTTATCCTACTCAACATATATTTCTTCCCCTAACTAGGTATTGATTTGTACCCAATAAGTGTCATGATGCAAACAGATGACGACAGAGAGTATCTCCAAAACACCCATATAAACAATAAACCAATTTTTAAGAGAACACAAATTTAATGTTACATAAATAACCCACCAACATTACTTCGGATTTCAGTAGGTTAAATTCTTCAAACAAAAGCTCTGCAGTTCAAACCTCCAGAACAAATCAAAGTTCCCCTGAAAATTCAAAGGATAGAATGTTATCATATGCAAACAAACTGGCATCATCACCTTCACACCCCCAACATTATAAAAATGACACTATGACAGTAACAAAATGCATGATGATAAATTCTTTAAATTGACAATTAAGCAAATACAAGAAAGGAAGGGAGTGTACTTAAACCTTGAACTGCAACAAAGTTACAATCAACAAATAAGGTCGAAATTATAATTTGAGTACCAAATCTTGTTCAGGGAGTTCCTTCAACTACCCAACAAGATATATATATGTATATGTATATAAAGGTCAGATCTTGAAAGAGTTGCCAAAAAGTCGACTACTGCAGCTGCTAAACTAGGAAACACCATTGTTGTAAATAACAGTTTCGAGCTTGTTAACATTCTTCTTATTTTCCAATCATCTTTACAACAGATACATATATTTAATCACATATTACATATATGATGCTAAACATTNATGACTACCTAATTTTTCCGGTTGTGGGCCCCACTATCCTTATTTTTCCACAACTCTATCTACAACCTTTTCAACTAAGGTATAGTAACTTTTTACTCTTATTCATTCCTCCATTGATTCACTTTCCTTTCACACCTCCTTGCCAATGTAACCAAGTCGTTAAAATGGTTTGTGAATTTGACAAAATAAGAGTCAGTGTGAAATAAAGCTGGAGGTGGACAACGCCTTCTGTGTACAAACACGGCAGGACATGGCCCGACTCCCGACTGGGACCTAAATTGGCATAATACAAGAAGAATCACAAATCATAATATGATATTTAAATTCTGTGAACCTCCACGAAGAAAATACGACAGCTTCTACACAAATAAAGTACGGTAATTATTGAGCTCAGATTTCTATCTAGGCCTTAGCAAAACTATCACTTTTCTTTCCTTATCATTATAAGCTCCGGTGTTCTAGCAACCACCACATTTAATTTAACACTTCAGAAGCTTCTGCATTTGTCGAAGCTTCGATACAACTTCCTCCATAGCTGGCCTTCTTGCTCCATGAGTTTGGACACACTCAGCAATCAATTCAGCAAAATGTTGGACAGTACTTTTTAAGCTTTCTTCTTGTAGTATTATATGATCAACAATGTCAATTACACATTTTCTTGTCATATACGAAGAAAAGTAGTGCACTATATCATTTCGTTTATGCAAAATACCGGGATATTTTCCTGTCAGCAATTCTATCATAAGAACCCCAAGACCATAAACATCACACTTTTCTGTGACCATCCAGGTCTCCACATACTCTGGATCAATGTATCCACGGGTTCCTGTAGCTGGACGCTTCTTTTTTGTTTCTTCAGGTTCGATCAAGATGGACCATCCAAAATTAGACAACTTTGCAGAAAGAGATTTATCCAAGAATATGCTCAATGATTTTACATCTCTATGCACGATTGGCTTTGGTCCTGCAGAATGCATATAGGAAAGTGCGTACGCAATTTCAGTGGCAATCCTCAAGCGGTTTTGCCAAGACAACCAGAATGAATATGACCCATGCAAAAAATCAAACAGGCTACCATCCATAAGCTCATGAACCAGCATTGGTATATGAGTCTCTAGGCAGCAACCATAGAGTCGGACCACATTCTGGTGACTGATTTGCTGCTTGATAGTGACCTGATTCAAGAAGAATTCAATCATTCCTTCTGAGCCATGGAGCCCTTGAGGGGTCTTAATAGCGGCTAGTCGATCTTCAAGTTTACCTCTGTATAGAGTGGCAATCGAGTGACCAATGACCAAAGCAGGATCATAACCATTAGTAGCCCGATTAATGTCCTCTTCAGAATATATCTTGATTCCCTCTTTACACTTACCTTCAAAAGATGTAATCTCCATTTCCAAGAGAGCTGCTCCATTGCGAATGAAGTTTTGCTCTTTTTCATTTGATGTTCACTTCATTTCATAGGGGAAATCAAGCACATATTGATCAGAACAACTGCGCGCACAGCAGCGCTTTACCATTTGAAAGACCTGCAAGACAGTAGCATCCTTCATCAAAACTACTTAAATTGACCATGAGAAGCCAGACTATTCCATTCAATTATTGGTATTAGCTTTCGACTGTTTGGAGTAAGATCTTAAGCCAATTCTAGACACTTAAATTGACTCATTTCACAGTAACATTTGGCATATGAAATGATGTTCTTGAATATTGACAATCAGTAAGAGACAATAAAAATCTGGCGAGAAATGACTACACCAGTACATCCTACTCCAGCTCATTACAGTCAGTCAACCCTCAAACTAGAGATCAGTCGAGGAAAAACATGCAAAAGTCGAGTATACGTTAGGTATGTGAATAAATATCAGTTAATTTTCACATGTTTTTTCAGTTTTCACAACTTTTGCTAGTTTTTTCCGAAACTAATATCAAACCATCCCCGTCTCAATAGAAAATTGCTCTTTTTACTTATCCTACTCAACATATATTTCTTCCCCTAACTAGGTATTGATTTGTACCCAATAAGTGTCATGATGCAAACAGATGACGACAGAGAGTATCTCCAAAACACCCATATAAACAATAAACCAATTTTTAAGAGAACACAAATTTAATGTTACATAAATAACCCACCAACATTACTTCGGATTTCAGTAGGTTAAATTCTTCAAACAAAAGCTCTGCAGTTCAAACCTCCAGAACAAATCAAAGTTCCCCTGAAAATTCAAAGGATAGAATGTTATCATATGCAAACAAACTGGCATCATCACCTTCACACCCCCAACATTATAAAAATGACACTATGACAGTAACAAAATGCATGATGATAAATTCTTTAAATTGACAATTAAGCAAATACAAGAAAGGAAGGGAGTGTACTTAAACCTTGAACTGCAACAAAGTTACAATCAACAAATAAGGTCGAAATTATAATTTGAGTACCAAATCTTGTTCAGGGAGTTCCTTCAACTACCCAACAAGATATATATATGTATATGTATATAAAGGTCAGATCTTGAAAGAGTTGCCAAAAAGTCGACTACTGCAGCTGCTAAACTAGGAAACACCATTGTTGTAAATAACAGTTTCGAGCTTGTTAACATTCTTCTTATTTTCCAATCATCTTTACAACAGATACATATATTTAATCACATATTACATATATGATGCTAAACATTGCTACATAAATGCATTATTTATATCATAATTCATCAACATACAAACTGAGTTTTATTATATAAAATTAAAAAATAGGAAAATGCTCACACATAATTTGTTATCGCATACCATTTCTTTAAGAAAATCACTTTGGTTGGATAGTAATATAGAACCTATTGCAACAAGGTCATGCAGCATGTGCTACCGAGGCGAGCTCATTTCAACAATAATCTCTTGTTCCATAGTGTACTGTCGAAATGCTTTGCAACCATTCTCATAAGGTACAATGTTAAAGCCCCTAAGTTCATTTCTGAAGTCTTGATTCGCCTCACAAGCATGTTCATCAAGCCTTGGGCGCTTCACATCATGTTTTATCAACCCTTCTAACTCCTTTGCCACTTCCTTCATGGTTGGCCTATCTTCGCCTTTTACATGTAGACATTTCTCGGCAACCTTGGCAATCGTGTTAATGTGCTCCTCAGTAGCTTCCTCAATAAGTTGAGGCTCGACAACATCAAGTAATTGGTTGTTCTTCATTGCAAGAAGAAAGTATGTTGCTAAGTTTATATCTTCACCCCCATGACCCCACAGAAGTGGCTTTCTCCTAGTTAACAGTTCAAGGAGAACTACTCCAAAACTGTAGACATCACTTTTCTCAGTCAGATGATTTGTCTGGAAATACTCAGGATCAAGATACCCAAAGGTGCCTTGGACTAAAGTGGTAACTTGACTTTGATCAAGTGGAACCAACCTAGAGGCTCCAAAGTCCGATATTTTGGTAGTGAAGTTATCATCCAACAGAATGTTGGCCGACTTGATGTCTCTATGAATTATGGGTATCGAGGCTGCAGAGTGTAGATAAGCGATTGCATTTGCAGCTTCTGTTGCAACTCTTAAACAGTTTTCCCATGAAAGCCAAGACACCTCATTTTTCTCATGGATACGCTCAAACAAATTGCCATTCGAGACAAATTCATAGACCAAGAGTGGTACTTCGGTCTCTAAACAACATCCCAAGAGTTTTACCACATTGCGGTGATTAACCTGAGTAAGTATGACCACCTCGTTTATGAATTGTTCGACTTGACTCTCACTACTTATCTTGGATTTTTTGATGGCGACAACTTGCTGATTTGGTAAAATCCCTTTGTACACGGTGCCAAACCCACCTTTGCCAAGAATGTTGGTCTTTTTATAATTTTTTGTAGCTGTCTTCAACTCGGCGGCCTTAAATATTCTTGTAGACTCTGTGCCACCATACAAAGCAAGTTGTTGTTTCAGCAATAAACCACCATTTTGTTGAAAGAATTTCTCCTTCATCTTGATTAGTTTCCTTTTTCTAAAGCAGACATAAAAGTTTCCAGCACATGCCACCATTAAGGCAATGATAGAACCTACAAATAATTAGACAATTTAGTTTGGGACAAACTACTAGAGTAGTAGCTATTTAAATGAATAAAAACAAACAAAAATGTGTTCTTCAAAAGCTAAATCTGATGGTTTTAAATTTTCAATCACTACTCCATAAGTTAATATTTATTAGCTTTTGTGAAACTCAACTTTAAAACTAAAAGCTAACATCAATTGCTTCGTTCGTACTTTAATATTCATTGAATTTATGACTTAATGGACACCAAAAAATGTTACCAAACACACTTGCACATATTAACAGTGAAATTTAATAAACAAATTGAAAGAAAAGTGGAAACGTAGTAACTAAAATGACCCATAAATCAATATTCAACACCAAATACCCTCTCTTCTTGAGCTTTCTATATTATTGAAATATTGATCTTCTAATTTTGTTGTTGATCACAAGATTAAAGGTAGTCAAAAGGTTGTATTGTAATACAAAATTAGGGATAAAGTTTATCTATACGAATAAATGAGAGGGTGTATTAGATAGGAAAATCTTTGAGTAGCAAACAGAATAGTGTTCATACAGCATTATAAAGTTTACCAAGAACAATAACCACAATTAGCCACGGCCACGGATTAGGATAATTATAGGGGTGGCACTGCCATTCTGATTCACTTGTGCGGAAACACCAGTGCGATTCGCAGTGTTCACATCCCTTATAAGCTGCAAAAAAGTTAAATCAGTCAACTATATATCATCGTTTTCTTTTTCAAAACGAAATAGTAGAAATTGATGGCTAAATACATATTTAGAGACATCATAAAAAGACACGTAAACACTGAGGGATAGGAAGGAGTATTACCTTGACATCCTTGGAAAATATACGGATTCCCATGGTAGCCGCTTAAGCAGCGACAATGGACACCTTGATTCGCCTTAAGAGCATACATATTATCATCACAGTACCTATTGGGTTCATCAACAGAGGGGATCAAATTCATAGCGCTTGAATTGGGAATCATCCATCCCAGAACAGTTGAGACTGTTGTAAACTGTAAATTCAAACTGCTTGGATCATCAAGCTGCATCTTGTTCATGTAGGCTTCACTGACCAACATGGTGCTTGTGCAATTATGTGGGACTTCATTATTGTTGAGTATATTGATGGAATATGACTTCATATCCCCTGGATCAAGTGTGCAACACTCAATGCCAACACATTTGGGGCTAACTTTGTCGTATACACGAGAGCCATCACAAAGTAAACTGCAACCATCCTGGACATCATTGCTTGCATTCCTTAAAATCACGCTGCTCTCACAGCCCTGAATCAGGAATACGTTATCATCACCTGAGAACCAATAAGGCGTTCCACTAAAGTCATGGCTGCTAAAGTTTGCATTTTGGATACCACAGGTTCTTTCTACCAGGGTCTTCACTGTAATGGTTTGGATTATCTTCTGATCCTCATCATCGGTATCTTTGAGCGTTATGTCTTCAACCTCAAGGTTGAATGAACTTAAAAAGGTTTTCGAAGGATGCACAGATGAATTGCATATGATATCGTAAGAAAGATCATGGTAGCAACCACTTCCGATTCCAAAAGGGTAAGGAATGCTCACATTCCCACATCTCTCCGGACAGCCAGGCTTTGCGATGGGCGGCTTGGCTGCAACCAACAGCCCTGACATTAGCCATAGTGTTGCTGCCATAAGCTCAAACAATCCTATCTGCCTATTCATTGTATTCGCTTTATCTTTTCTTTTCCCCCCTTGGAAATGACAGGTTTTGGTTTAGTGAGGATAGAATTCTGCAGAGCGTATGATACATAAGACCGCAAGAGTAGACATAAACCAATTATTTTATCACCACATAATCAGTACATAAACTGAGAAAAGTATGCCTTTTCAACAATAATATAATGTAATACACAAATTCAACATGTAATTGTCTATAATGGCTGCTTCCATTTTCTTCTTTGTGTACTATTCTTTAATTGACTAGGTAGGTCTTTGTTATACAAAGTCAAATGGTTACACTTCCATTTTTCGTTTTTCGATTTTGGAAATTATAGTCTCATGGATAGAGTTCTGCATATTCATTACATTACCACTCAAAAGATACTTGTCCAACTCAATAAACAATATATACTTTTAAGAGCAAATTCAAAGCAAACATACTTCTACGTTTCTAATTCTGATGATTGAAATGGTCAATCAAACACTCCAACAATATACAGTCTTTTCCTATCTCGCATGCTGTACAGATTCGACTTGTATTTAAAAGGTCTTAGTTTAATTTACACTTCGACAATGTAGAACATCATTTTATATATGATTACAAAGGTCGGGCACTGTCGTGCATTACAAAAATAGGGCTTTATTCACGGATTTGTGACGATACATTCATTGCATACATATGTCGTACACATGAAATAAGTTAAATAATTGTTACTGAATATTATTGTATATAAGATTAAAGGATTGAACATATTGTATAAAGTCACCTGTTTTCCATAGAATGCTTGATGTACTTTCGCAGCTTATAGTGCGTTTCATGCATCCAGGCACCTATAAACCTCAATCAACAAACTCAACTCCTAACTATCATCCTTAAACTGGAACAGCGTAGTTAGGTTTCATTGGTAGCTAGGTGGTCTTGTGTTGGAAACAAGAAAATCACCTCTCCGATATAGGCAAAGCTTGAGAGAGAAAAAGAGAAATGGCATTCCGCACCTCATGGCAACTTTAGGTTCAGAATTTGAAATGCTAGCGAGGAAAGCTCATTTCGACAATCATGTCCTCCTCCATAGTGTACTGCCGAGATGAATTGTTACATGCCCTGTAAGAAATATTATGGGGTTCCCCAAGCTCACTTCTTACGCCATATTTTTCATTGTGACCATGCTCAGAGCTGGGGTGATTCTTGGGGTTCTTCAACCCCTCTAACTCCTTCACTACTTCTGTCATGGATGGCCTTTCATCACCCTTTACATGCAGACATTGCTTCGCAAGCTTTGCAATTATCATAAGTTGGTCCTGAGTAGTTTCTTCAATAAGTTGAGGCTCAACAATATCAAGTAATTGGCTGTTCTTCATAGCCAGAAGAAAATAAGCTGCCAAGTTCACAGCTTTAACCCCATTCCTCCAGAGAAGAGGTTTTCGCCTGGTTAAGAGTTCTAGAAGAACTACACCAAAGCTGTAGACATCACTTTTTCCAGTCAGATGATTTGTCTGGAAGTATTCAGGATCAAGATACCCAAAAGTACCTTGGACTAAGGTGGTAACTTGAATTTGATCGATGGGAACTAGCCTGGAGGCTCCAAAGTCGGCTATTTTAGCTGTTAAGTTACCATCCAATAGTATATTGGACGACTTGATGTCTCTATGTATTACAGGTATTGAAGCTGCAGAGTGAAGGTAAGCCATTGCGTTAGCAGCTTCTGTTGCAATTCTTACACAGTTTTCCCAAGAAAGCCAAGTTGTATCATCTTTTTCATGAATGTGCTCGAATAAGTTGCCATTGGGGACATATTCATAGACCAAGAGTGGCACTTCAGTCTCTAAACAACAGCCCAAGAGTTTCACCACATTTCTATGGTTTATTTGAGTTAGGATGACCACCTCATTGATGAATTGCTCCACTTGACTTTCGCTGCTTATCTTAGATTTTTTAATGGCAACAACTCGCTGATTTGGTAAAACCCCTTTGTAAACAGTGCCAAACCCACCTTTTCCAAGGATGTGATCTTTACGATAATTTTTTGTAGCTGTCTTAAGCTCAACAGCCTTAAATATTCTTGTTGACTCTGTGTCCCCATTCATAGTAAGCTGTTGTTTCAACAATAAACCACCATTTTGTTGAAAGAACTTCTCCTTCAACTTAACAAGTTTCCTTTTCCGAAAGCAGACATAAAAGTTGCCAGAGCAGACCAACATTAAGCCAATGACAGAACCTACATAATATTTCCCATGAATAAGGTTATTCACCAAATGGTTCTTAATTTAGGAACTATTACTTTATCTTCTTACAAAGTATCATCTATCAAGGGTATGAATTTTAAGCATCATAATTCATTCAGTGTACAAAAAGCTTTTTCTGCAAAATACTTGTTTAAGAATAGTTACTCATTCCACTATCAAATGGTCTGATTTGAGAACTGTATTCCTCTTCTCTGAGTCTCCTATTCTACAAAATGTTTGTTTATTATGATTATTTTTTTATTTTGATTTTTGACAAATGCAGAAATTAGAATGGAGTAGTGAACATAAGCAAGGCAAATCGGCATAAGAGCATCTCCAATGGTGAGCTACAAACCTTGTAACTTTATTTGTCACATGATATTTTTAAGCTACAAGGATTGCAAGCTACAACCTTCCACAATGGTGAGCTACAACCTTTGTAACTTAAAAAAAAAAGTAAAATAAATTATGTGGGACCCAAAACCTTGTAGCTTAACAAAGTTGCAAGGTTTTTTTGAGCTACTACCTCTTTTACTCTACAATGGTTGAGCTTGTAGCTTGAAAGTTACTTTATTTGTAAGCGAGTCCTTATACTCAGCCATGGAGATGCTCTAAGGTAGCAAACTAGCAACATTAAACTCAAGAGGCATTGTATTTCTAGGAACCATGTAAATTGTAGTACACCAATAGAATTAAACCTTACGCCATTCGAAAAGCTAATGGTAAAATTGTTGTATTTACTTAATTGGATAGCTTACCAAGTACAATAACCGCTATTAGCCACCTAAAATCAAACTTACCCATGTCAATGCAACGATAAGAGCCTGAAACCTGCAAGCAATTTCCAGGTTTGCATTGTCCACATTCAATATTTGCTACAACAAAGTTACACTCATTAGATAAATGGAACTTTAGCACAAACTAAAGCATGTGAATTTAGGGAGAAGAACAAATAATGTAACACATATTTTAGTACAGTAATGCTTATAGTTTTTATCTTCTTTTTTGGGCCGGAAATACTCATGCTTGCATTACTTTTTTTTATAGCATCAATTACTAAGATGGGAGTAGGGATGTGTTCACAAGCCAGTCCAGACCAAGATTTAGACCTGAACCAGATCAGACAGGAGGATTGGTCCGGGTGCATAAAAAACTGATTCTCATTTTCCGGTTAGGTTTGGTCCTTCGTGCAAAAATAAGCAAACAAGCGATAGTTTTCAAACTTGATTGTGGGTTTCCAGTCTGTTCCAAGTTACTAATCAAAATTGGGACATAATGGTAAAACAAACAAGTAAAAGCTGTAAGGCTATCTTTTGTATTTGCAAATAACAAAACATAATTTTGGCCTATTCACTACTTTGAAAGGGGAAAATTCAACAAAAAAACCAAACATAACCAAGCAACCAGCATCAATCACTTTCAAAAGCAAAAGGAGGAGGGTAAAAAGATAACTCAAGAACATTATCAGTACCTTGACATCCATTGGGAAGATATGGATTGCCATAGTAGCCGCTCTCACAAGAACAGATGAAACTTTCTTCCATCTTTGCAGTATAATTGTAGTTACGGCAGTACCTTGTGTCATCAGAAGAAGAAGCTGTAATAAAATTCTGATTGGCAACCATCCAACCTAGCACTGTTGGTGCTGCTGAAAGCTGAATTAGATCACTCAGATTATCAGCACGAAACTTACTCATGTAGCTTTTGCTAACCAACATGGTGCTTGTGCAATTATGAGACCCCATATGAAAATTGAATACATTTAAGTTATAATGATTAGAAGGGTCACTTTCATTCAGAATAATTCTGCAACATCCAATGCCAACGCAAGAAGATATAACTTTGTCATGGATAAGACCGTCATCATTACAGATTGTGCTGCACCCACCCAGGATTTTGTTGCTTCTATTTCTCCAAACTACGCTACTTCCACAGCCCCCCACTATCATTACATTCTCCGTATCTGAGTACCAATAAGGTGTTCCAGCAAAGTCGACACTGCTTACATTAGCATTTTGGACACCACATGTCCTTTTCACTGGGGTCCTCACAGTGATTGTCTGAGATTCCTCGTCTGAATTGTAATAGTCAGTTTTGAGCGTTATCTCTTCAACCTCAAGGTGAAATGAACTTAGAAAAGGTTTCGGAGTGCCAAGCCATGAATTGCACATTATCTCATAAGCAGAATCAAGGTAACAACCACTCCCAATTCCAAAAGGATAAGGAATGCTCACATTTCCACATTTATTAGGACAGCCAGGCTTTGTGATGGATGCAGTAGAAAGTGCTGATGTTGATAATATTACTGCAATAAGCCCAAATACTAATGTTTTCTGGTTATTCATTTTTTCTAAGTAAACTTTTTTTGTGGAACATTCCTGGTTGTGACCGCCATCAATTTCATTAACCTAATACGCACTATTCCAAGTTCCCTTCTCTTCTTCCTTTATTACCCGTCTTACTCGCTATTCTGCAATTGGAAAAGCATTTAAAGCGCAGTTCAATCATCAGTACCATACGGAAATGCAGCTACATATGAAAATTTGACAATACAGTAGTAGATCCAGGATTAAATCTTTGGTTAGGCACTTAAGCATCAATCAGGCAGTCAACAACCAACATTAACAGTACACGAGACAAGTCCATTAAGCTTCAGTACAAAATCAAACCTTGAAATATCCCTCTAATCCTCTATTTTGTTCTACATTTATGCTTTATTTGACAGCTGCAGTTGACTTTAAACTTGTAATCATGCTACTAAATTTTACATTTGCCACAAGTCCAAACATCCTATTTCCACACTTTCAAGTATTTCACAGCAATTCAAGTAATAGTAAACAACAAAAATCATAAAACAAGAAAAACAGAAGAACAATAAAAAAAATGTGGCATAAAACAATAAGTGAATCAGAAAACAAATAGAAAGAGTTAGTCAGAGTGACAGGAAAGGAGAAAGAAGTTCTGACTTCTGAGAACGATCAAACAATGCACAAGCAGACTTAAGAACTGTCTTCTATTGAATTCTCAGAAGAATGAACCCAGAGGTGGTGGAATTTCTGAGTTGACTTTTGATGAAGGCAGCAACAAAAATGGAATGTGCACAGGACTGATTTTGAAAGTTAAGAAGTCTGAAGGTCGGAAGGGAAACACAAGCAAGCGAATTATACTTAATGGTTTTTAATGGGAAGGTCACATAGTCACTTGCCCCACTTGGCCAATAAGCTAGATCTGACTCGCTTTTATATTACTGGTTTTACATTACACACATCTGCGTAAATGCTTTAAAACAGGATCAGAGCTTACATGTAAGCCTCTGCAGTACTCACTTCTCACTGCTCAAAAAGATTGATATTATAATACTGGCAGGAAACTAGACTTTGGCCAGAGTATTATATTCGCTTCATAAGTTTGTCAAATATACAATAAAGAAGTAATTGACAGAGCATTTCATCATCATAGACAAACAAATATATATTTTTAAACTTCTTGTTGACTTTGACCGCATAACAGAGAGTTATGCAGTATTACTCTGTGAAGATTGTAGTTGACTTGGTTGAGATACTGAGTCTAACAGATACTCTGGCCGGTGTTCCGAATTAGTTTTCGACTTGTCATATTCTTTTTCCATCACTTAGCTAGTGACTATAAACCGATACAGCATACTATGTAAAGAAAGGAGACAGCTAAATCAAAAATCCTGATTATCAAAACAGTGCCAACTGTTTATAAATTCTACTAGACAACAGGAGTGTATTTTATAACTTTCAACTAAATTATGCAGTTCTCTGATACTTATCTAAGTTTAGATCGCGCAGACAGAAAGATGCTTTCTAAAAGGATCGTTAAGTTTTCGCCTTCCAGGAGATACCCACACAAGTTTTGAAAAAAAAAAAAAAAAAAAAAAAACAGTGGGGGGCTGCAAACCTTGCTGTGGGGTATCACACCGGGAAGGGCGGGAACACCTATAACGCTTCCTGTGGTTGAAGAAAAGCTCGTTCTGTCTATCTTGGCCTGGCCGGATCGAACCTGCAGGAATATCAAGGGAACCGGCATAACATTTTAAGTGTGAAAGGTGGACACAAGATCACTCCGTGTGGGGTCGAGGAAGAAGGGAGAAACAACTGGGGGCACTGCGTCTGTATAATGCAGGATTTGACGGTGAGCGTCCTCCTTCTTTACAACTGAGTAATGATGTAGAAGTCTAGCTAAGTGTGAGAGTCACTATACGAAGTGATGGAAAAGGAATATGACAGTCGAAAATAATTCGGAACACCGGCCAGAGTATCTGTAGACTCAGTATCTCAACCAAGTCAACTACAATCTCACAGAGTAATACTGCAATACTCTCTGTTATGCGGTCAAAGTCAACAAGAAGTTTAAACAAATATATATTTGTTGTCTCTATGTGATGAAATGCTCTGTCATTACTTCTTTTTGTATATTTGACAAACTTATGAAGCGAATATAATACCTGGCCAAAGTCTATTTTCCTGCCAGTATTATTAAATCAATCTTTTGGAGCAGGAAGAAGTGAGTACTGGCGAGCTTACATGTAAGCTCTGATCCTGTTTTAAAGCATTTACGCAGATGTGTGTAATGTAAACCAGTAATATAAAAAGCGAGTCAGATCTAGCTTATTGGTGCCAAGTGGGGCAAGTGACTATGTGACCTTCCCATTAAAAACCATTAAGTATATTCGCTTGCTTGTGTTTCCCTTCCGACCTTCAGCATTCTTAACTTTCAAAATCAGTCCTGTGCACATTCCATTTTTGTTGCTGCCTCATCAAAGTCAACTCAGAATTCCACACGTAAGCCAACCTCTGGGTTCATTCTTCTGAGAATTCAATAGAAGATTCTTAAGATCTGCTGTGCATTGCTGTTGATCGTCTCAGAAGTCAAACTCTATTCTCTCTTCCTGTCACTTCTGACTACATCTGTTCTATTTGTTTTGATTCACTTATTGTTCTCTACATCCCTACAACTTTTT
>PYUH01003977.1:79585-143336 GCA_016808085.1 Suaeda aralocaspica
TAATGAAGTTCTCAACTATTTGGGTGAAATAAAATACAAACTTGGATCGAATAAGACAATTGAAAGTTGTCCCTTTCGCTTTTGTATGGCATGATAATTTTCCTCGATCAAATTCCTCTAAGTTTGTGTTTCTAATTGTATATTCACCTCTTTGATTATTGTATGAAACTAACAATATAATTTAAGTATTATCTATTGCTCCATACATCACTTCGTAAATAGTCATGTCATTCTCATAAATTTAAAATAAAAACATAATCTACATATACATTAAATTACCTTAAAAATATATTACAGAGTAATTATGTGAGATCCGTACACTAATTTTTATTGACTTACATGGTGACCTTTGTGACTTTATCTTATATGATCCTACTTTCAACTCTATTTTTTTTCACAAGTCAGAATGCATCTCAAGTGCCCCTAATTGCAATTTACACGCTTTTTTATTTGTTTTGTGGATAATCTAAATTTCTAATCATTAAACAAATCAAAATTCCAAAAGAAGCCAATTTCATGCAGTTTGCTAAACCCATTTCAACAAAAAATTCCCTTATATAAATGCCCTCAATTCATTGCATTTTGCCTTCAACCCCTTAATAATTTCCCTCAAAACTGTAATTAATTCATAATTTTTCACTGTTTAATGGCTTTTATTTCAAACCCACTATTTATTTCCTCACCAAACCCTATTTAATCCCCCCCAATCAATTTCAAGGTTCAATCACCATGAAAGACTGCAATAATTTTAGTAGTTTTGCTGAATCTTCAATAATCAGGAGAAAAGGAAGTTGCCCATTTGCTGTTTGATGTTATGGATACAATTGTTCGTGACCCCTTTTTCAGGATATTCCTGATTTTTTGGGTATTTTTCAAATCTTTGTTTTTATTTTTATTCATTTGTTTTGGATAATTTATATGAAGTTTGGAACTTTTATGGTAGTTTGTTTTAATTTGGTGAATTGTGGTTATTTGTTAATTAATTAGCAGAAATTTGGATGTTATTGAAATATTATTATTATTTTTTTTGTTTGGAGGATTTAACTTGTAAGTAATCTTCTGAAGTTTAGCATCATTTGTGGAAATTAGTGAATTACTGAAAGTAGCATTCATATTATTGCACCCAAATTAATCTGAAGTGGGTTTTGATTAATTTATGGTGTTTTATTTGCAAGAATATGTTTGAGAGGTTGGGGTCAGTGGAAAGTAGAGCTATATGCTGTGAGTTGTAATTTGTTGTCTTTTTATTAGCCAAATTTTGAAATTTGCCATTGTATGATATAGGGAAACTGCTTTTGGCATCCTCATTTTGATCTAGCCACCCCATATTGTGAGTAGAGGTCGAAAACCGCGCCCTCTCAATGGGAGTGCCTTATTTGATTCCCCTACTTTTCTGGGGGGGTATCTCATTGGAGAAATTGGGTAGTGTTGTTGTATGGTACTAAGGTTGTTTGATGAAGCTGGGTAGTTTCAAAATTTGTGGATTTGGTCAGTGATAAAGAATAGAGACGGAATGGTTTGGATAGTATGTATGCATAATGCCATTGCACACTTGTAGCTTTGTTCGTTCGGAAAATATAATCTTTTGAATGGTAAAAAGTATGCTTGAAAGTTCATTTGTATGTCATCATTGATAGTGGAGAAAATTTGCTGAGGTTAGTTCGTATGGGATTATGGTTATTAGATACTAGGATGAGTTGAGATCACTGATAAAGTGGTTGTCTGGTCTTAATGAAATTGGATCGGATAGGAGGTGTAAAATAAATAATTAGGTTGAGTAGTGAAGTTGTGTTAAGCTTAACTTACTGTTTAAGGAAACATGCATATACTTTCTGTGCGTTATAGTTGCTTGACTATGAGAGCTATCGAGTTAAGTTTTGAATGTGAGGTCATTAATCATTTTAAGTGCTATATATATGTTTGCTCGATGGTTACTTATTGATTTACATCTTATATATAAATTAAAGTATATTACAATTATGTGGTGTTTTGCTTGTTGTGATTAATGCTCAGCATGTCCATGAAGGAATTGATTGAGTGCAAGCATCCAACTGCCGGAATGAGTTTGAAAAGGGATTGATTAATGAGGTACATGGTAAATACCAGAAAAGCGCCTTTGATTTTGAGCAGTTTGAGGTTGTGTGCTCATGTTATATTTCTATGGCCATTATTGGGTGATCTTAAATATGTTATGGTCATTAGTCTATTTTTCATTTCAACAGCTGTATTTACTTCTTTTTACTTGCATATATTAAAGCTACCAAATATTTTCATCTTCCCTCTTCCTAATTGTAGAGTTTGACAACCATTTAGGGGATGGTGAGATTAGGTCATGCATTACTCACTAGTCACAACTCTCCATCCTTCTTTAAATAGACAAGAGGGATCATTACGAAATTGAGATGAATAAAATTTTAAACCTTGATGTTCGGGATAATATTTGGGAATGGGTAAATCGGCCTTGTATTGTGGGTTGAATAGCCATTAAAGTAGCTTAACCTCTCTGATCTCTTTATAAAAATAATCAAATAGAAAACTTAGTAGTTGTAACTTATTCTTCGACTTACTTACTCGTTAGCTTTCTTTGATTTTTGTTGGACAAGAAATCAAGTCAATTCTCACAGTTTAGTAGAAATTCTCAATTTGATGTTTCAATGATTAGTTTTGGGTAAATCCACAGAGAAGTAATGTTGCATTTTTGGGGGAGAATATATGAGAACTTGGACAGGAATATTTACTTTTGCACATCTAGAAACTATAAATATCCTGCTGGCACTAAATTGTCATGTTAGTTACTTGGTATATTATATCTACCCTTGTCTGAATTGTAATTATTCTCTTTTCAGGATGAATTAGCTAGAAAATTCTTCAAAGACGGAAGACATCTCGATGTGGAAGGTAAGATAAATCGTTGTCGATCATTGTAATTTTGCAAGCCAGTTTTGAACTACTTGCTCTATTTGTATACCTTTGTGGATTGTGTACAGACTCACAAACATTTACGGAGTAACAAATTTCTGCTTATAGAACGATACATTTTTATGTTGGAGATATTTATCAGAAAATGAATCCATGTGTTCCTAACTTGCTGTTGGTAGCCGTGTTGGAGTTAGCTTCTCCTTTTCTGTTTTTATTATGACATGAGTATAGATATTGTACAGAAAGTTGAGCCTAGGATCATTATATCTATAATACAATACATAAACTCGTATCTTTAATTTAAGGTACTTGGTATTTTAAACTACTAAGGTTTTATGCAATTGTTATGTTTTTGCAGGTCTAAAAAATGTATGAAAAGTGGATATTCCTATTTAGACGGTATCGAAGAAAGCTTCTTGCTTTAAAGCTAAACACTATGAAATGCCATGCTTTACAAAATATCCAGTTGGTATTTGACCTTTCTTAATTCCCTTATAAAATAGTGTATGGTGCCTTTTAGGATCTTACAAAATCGTGGTTTTTATTTATTTTTTCTTATGAATTTGTTTACAGGTACAAATGATTGAGGTAAGTTAGCTATCAAAGTACTTATCTTGACCTTCTGCTCTTGTAGAATAGGTATATTGCATAAACTACAGCCAAATGGTTTCCAATTGTGGTTGTGCTACATTGTGTTTGTCTCTCCCTTAAATTTATGTTTGGATATTAAAATGGAGATTCTGTTCGATGAGATTTTCTTTGACAAATGTCTACAGGGAAACAGAACCAGATCCTGGTTTTATAGTGAAGTTCTCATTACCTTGATGTGAGCCACAAGCGGCGTATTCATTGTGACGGTAAATGCTACTATCGATCTTCGTTAGTGATTTTTGCATATAGAATTGTTAGTAGTTAACATGTTTACTGAATTGAGGGGTAATAACTTCTTCCGGCTGATTAAATATTTAGTGTTTCCTTCATTTAATATATAAACAAACTGGACCCAAAGTGCTCTTCTAGACCTTCCAATTTGATACGTCTAAATTTTCTTATGTTATAAAATCCACCCATGTCTGGAGCAAACTGTTTCTTTAATAATAATTTATATTTAAAATGCAAAGCTGAAGTATTTAGAGATCACATTTCCTTGTTATATCCGTGATGGATATGTATAGATGCTTGGGTATGATTCTCTGAAGCTGATCTGTCCAGGATACATCTACAGTTTTATGAGTTTTTTCATATCCACCTACAGTAGTTAAGATGTGATTGTTTGGTAGCAGGAAAAAAATGTGAGGGGAGGGAGCAGTAAGTGCTTGGAATGGTTGGGTTACAGTTTAAAGGTGCAGATGTATTGCGTCAAGATTTCTCTCTCCTTGGCATTAATGTTTCTGCCAATACACTCAATACAACAAGGCTGAATCTTGAAGACCTGCAACATGTTCTTAGTTTTTGAAATTCTTTCATTCCTGAACTCATTGGCCTTTCACTTTGTTATAGAAACATAAAGAAAGAAGTTAGTTTTGTTACATTGTTGTTTCCTCTATTGGACTGTTTTTTTTTCTTCTCTTTAGCACGGGGGGTGGGGGCACACTCATGTAAATCTATCATGTATATAACTATATTTATATCCGAAACTCTGACCTGTTTTTCTAAGTTGCAATCCAATCTTCTGATAAATACAACCTGTTTCTTCAGTTGGTTTCTTTTTTCCTGATATTTTCTTTTGATTTTAAATTCATTAGGTTTTCCCCCCTAAGTTTTTATTGATTAATTAGTAAGTGTTGTAATTGTTCAAAAGTGACTATCGAATCATCAATAGTGGTGACTGATAATGGTGGAGATTCATCACTTGTGTATACAATGTAGGCAGGATATTAGTTGGCTATTCCATCTTTTTTGTGGTAAACTCTTCAAGACATAATTTGGTCTCTGAAAAAGCGACCGAGGTGTTTTATCTCTTAGACTACTACGAACAAGAGACTGACTATTGTACTAGAAAGAATGTAGACAAGCTTGCACTCTCGGACTCTAGTTATTCCCTTGTGCTGACCTTTCTCTTTAGTCATTTAGTGCTAAATACCACCAGAAGGTTGGTTAATGTACTTTTACAGCTTTAGTGACCTCGCAGAGAGAATGAAAAGGCAAAGTACTAAAAGGTTTACAACTTGGAAATTTGGAATTTTACAAGGTTGAGTGTTGAGCAGGTCCATGCTGCACTAAATTATATGGCTAGCTGGATTACTAGTAGGTTTCAAGGCAAACAGTATCCCTTGATGATTATCTGACCTTACCTTTTGCTGCTACAACTCTATAAGAATATTGTAAAAGAAGGTTCAATAAATTGATTTGGAAGTATTTCTGACCTGTAGCACTAGGCTCTAGTGGTCTAGCCACTTATCAATGAGCTGTGGTCGTAAAAGAACAAAGAAGAATGGATACGTTCAAGATAAAAGATGGCAGATTATTCAGCAACTGTGAAGAAAATCTCTTACTGCAATGCAAGATATAATTCTTCAAATGGCAGATACTTTGGGATCGATTGTGAAATTTAAGATAAAGGTCAGAATTTTGTTTTTATTACTTACGTACCAAATAATTAAGACTATTCTTCTGTTAGAAATCTAGCATAGGGGATCAGTTTTTGACTTAATGTTGGGGGGAATATGGGGTAGAGATTAGAGAGGTTTACGAGGGTGCTGAACTGCCGAAGATCTATTTGTCAAGTACGGTTTTACCTAAGGTGCCTAGTTATGCATTGCATTTGCTGTGACTTGCTGAAGCAAATGAATACGTGACCTATGGTTTGGAAGTTTAAGCAGCAGTTCTGTTATTGGAAGTCACAAAAGATTGTCAAAAAAAAAAAAAAAAAAAAAAATCACTAATCTTTTGTGACTTCCAATAACAGAACACTGCTTAAACTTCCAAACCATAGGTCACAGTATTCATTTGCATTCAGCAATGTCACAGCAAATGCAATGCATAACTATGCACCTTAGGTAAAACCGTACTTGACCAAATAGATCTTCGGCAGTTCAGCACCCCTCGTAAACCTCTCTAATCTCTACCCCATATTCCCCCAACATTAAGTCAAAAACTGATCCCCTATGCTAGATTTCTAACAGAAGAATAGTCTTAATTATTTGGTACGTAAGTAATAAAAACAAAATTCTGACCTTTATCTTTAAATTTCACAATCGATCCCAAAGTATCTGCCAGTTGAAGAATTATATCTTGCATTGCAGTAAGAGATTTTCTTCACAGGTTGCTGAATAATCTGCCATCTTTTATCTTGAACAGTATCCATTCTTCTTTGTTCTTTTACGACCACAGCTCATTGATAAGTGGCTAGACCACTAGAGCCTAGTGCTACAGTGTCAGAAATACTTCCAAATCAATTTATTGAACCTTCTTTTACAAATATTCTTATAGAGTTGTAGCAGCAAAAGGTAAGGTCAGATAATCATCAAGGGATACTGTTTGCCTTGAAACCTACTAGTAATCCAGCTAGCCATATAATTTAGATGCAGCATGGACCATGCTCAACACTCAACCTTGTAAAATTCCAATTTCCAAGTTGTAAACCTTTTAGTACTTTGCCTTTTCATTCTCCTGCTGAGGTCACTAAAGCTGTAAAAGTACATATAACCAGACCTTCTGGTGGATATTTGATCACTAAATGACTAAAGAGAAAGGATCAGCACAAGGGAATAACATAAGTAGTCCGAGAGTGCAAGCTTGTCTACCATTCCTTTCTAGTACAATAGTCAGCTTGTTCTTGGTAAGAGATAAAACACCTCGGTCGCTTTTTCAGAGACCATAATTATGTCTTGAAGAGGTTTACCAGCAAAAAAGATGGAAATAGCCAACTAGATATCCTGCCTACATTGTATAACAACAGATGATGAATCTCCACCATTATCAGTCACCACTATTGATGATTCGATAGTCAACTTTTGAACAATTACAACACTTACTAATTAATCAAATAAAAACTTAGGGGGGAAAACCTAATTGAATTTTAAATCAATAAGAAAATATATCAGGAAAAAAGAAACCAACTGAAGAAACAGGTTGTATTTATCAGAAAGATTGGATTGCAACTTAGAAAAACAGGTCAGAGTTCGGATATAAATATAGTTATATACATGATAGATTTACATGAGTGTGCCCCCACCCCCCGTGCTAAAAGAGAAGAAAAAACAGCTCATAGAGGAAACAAGAACAGATGTAACAAAACTAACTTCTTTCTTTTATGTTTCTATAACAAAGTGAAAGGCCAATGAGTTCAGGAAATGAAAGAATTTCAAAAACTAAGAACATGTTGCAGGTCCTTCAAGAGTTCATCCTGTTGTATTGAGTGTATTGGCAGAAACATTAATGCCAAGGAGAGAGAAATCTTGACGCAATACATCTGCACCTTTAAACTGTAACCCAACCATTCCAGCACTTACTGCTCCCTCCACATTTTTTTTCCTGCTACCAAACAATCACATCTTAACTACTGTAGGTGGATATGAAAAACTCATAAAACTGATAGATGTATCCTGGACAGATCAAGCTTCAGAAGAATCATACCCAAGCATCTATACATATCCATCACGGATATAACAAGGAAATGTGATCTCTAAAATTACTTCAGCTTTGCATTTTAAATATAAATTATTATTAAAGAAACAGTTTGCTCCAGACATGGGTGGATTTTATAAACATAAGAAAATTTAGACGTATCAAATTGGAAGGTCTAGAAGAGCACTTTAATGGGTCCAGTTCTGTTTATATATTAAATGAAGGAAACACTAAATATTTAATCAGCCGGTAAGAAGTTAATTACCCCTCAATTCAGTAAACATGTTAAACTACTAACAATTCTATATGCAAAAATCACTACAGAAGAATCGATAGTAGCATTTACCTGTCATCAATGAATACGCAGCTTTGTGGCTCAACATCAAGGTAACTGAGAACTTCACTATAAAAACCAGGATCTGGTTTCTGTTTCCCTGTAGACATTTGTCAAAGAAAAATCTCATCGAACAGAATCTCCAATTTTAATATCCAAACATAAATTTAAGGGAGAGACAAACACAATGTAGCACAACCACAATTGGAAACCATTTGGCTGGTAGTTTAATGCAATATACCTATTCTACAAGAGCAGAAGGTCCAAGATAAGTACTTTGATAGCTTTAACTTATCCTCAATCATTTGGTACCTGTAAACAAATTCATAAAGAAAAAATAAATAAAAACCACGATTTTGTAAGATCCTAAAAGGCACCATACACTATTTTATAAGGGAATTAAAGAAAGGTCAAATACCAGACTGGATAATTTGTAAAAGCATGCATTTCATAGTTGTTTAGCTTTAAAGCAAGAAGCAGTTCTTCGATACCGTCTAAATAGGAATATCCACTTTTCATACAATTTTTTAGACCTGCAAAAACATAACAATTGCATAAAACCTTAGTAGTTTAAAATAACCAAGTACCTTAAATTAAAGATACGAGTTTATGTATTTGTAATTATAGATATAATGATACCTAAGCTCAACTTTCTGTACAATAATCTATACTCATGTCATAAATAACAGAAAAGGAGAAGCTAACTCCAACACGGCTACCAACAGCAAGTTAAGGAACACATGGAATTCATTTTCTGATAATATATCTCACAACCTAAAAATGTATCGTTCTAGTAGCAGAAATTTGTTACTCCGTAAATGTTTGTGAGTCTGTGACACAAATCCACAAAGGTATACAAATAGAGCAAGTAGTTCAAAACTGGCTTGCAAAATTACAATGATCGACAACTGATTTATCTTACCTTCCACATCGAGATGTCTTCCGTCTTTGAAGAATTTTCTAGCTAATTCATCCTGAAAAGAGAATAATTACAATTCAGACAAGAGGGATGATATAATATAACCAAGTAACTAACATTGACAATTTAGTGCCAGCAGGATATTTATAGTTTCTAGATGTGCAAAAGTAAATATTCCTGTCCAAGTTCTCATATATTCTCCCAAAATATGCAACATTACTTCTCTGTGGATTTACCCAAAACTATATCATTTGAAACATCAAATTGAGAATTTCTACTAAACTGTGAGAATTGACTTGATTTCTTGTCCAACAAAAATCAAAGAAAGCTAACGAGTAAAGTAAGTCGAAGAATAAGTTACAAGCTACTAAAGGTTTTTCTATTGATTATTTTTATAACAGAGATCAGAGAGGTTAAGCTACTTTAAGTGGCTATTCAACCACAATACAAGGCCGATTTACCCAATTCCCAAAATTTATTATCCCGAACATTCAAGGTTTAAAATTTTATTCATCTCAATTATCGATAATGATCCCTCTTGTCTATTTAAAGAAGGGATGGAGAGTTGTGACTAGTGAGTAATGCATGACCTAATCTCACCATCCCCTAAAATGGTTGTCAAACTATCTACAATTAGGAAGAGGGAAGATGAAAAATATTTGGTAGCTTTAATATATGCAAGTAAAAAGAAGTAACATACAGCTGTTGAAATGAAAAATAGACTAGATGACCATAACATATTTAAGATCACCCAATAATGGCCATAGAAATATAAACATGAGCACACAACCATCAAACTGCTCAAAATCAAAGGTCGCTTTTCTGGTATTTACCATGTACCTCATTAATCAATCCCTTTTCAAACTCATTCCAGGCAGTTGGATGCTTGCACTCAATCAATTCCTTCATGGACATGCTGAGCATTAATCACAACAAGCAAAACAACCACATAATTGTAATATACTTTAATTTATATATAAGAGGTAAGATCAATAAGTAACCATCGAGCAAACGATATATATAGCACTTAAAAATGATTAATGACCTCACATTCAAAACTTAACTCGATAGCTCTCATAGTCAAGCAACTAATAACGCACAGAAAGTATATGCATGTTTCCTTTTAAAACAGTAAGTTGAAGCTTAACCAGAACTTCACTACTCAACCTAATTATTTATTTGACATCCTCCTATCCAGATCCAGAATTCATTAAGAACAGACAACCACTTTATCAGTGATCTCAACTCATCCTAGTATCTAATAACCATAATCCCATACGAACTAACCTCAGCAAATTTTCTCCACTATCAATGATGACATACAAATGAACTTTCAAGCATACTATTTTAACATTCAAAAAGATTATATTTAATCCGAAGCGAACAAAGCTACAAGTGTGCAATGGCATTATGCATACATACTATCCAAACCATTCCGTCTCTATTCTTTATCACTGACCAAATCCACAAATTTTGAAACTACCCAGCTTCATCAAACAACCATTAGTACCATACAACAACACTATCCCAATTTCTCCAATGAGATACCTCCCAGAGAAAAGTAGGGGAATCAAATAAGGCACTCCCATTGAGAGGGCGCGGTTTTCGACGCTCTACTCACAATATGGGGTGGCTAGATCAAAATGAGGATGCCAAAAGCAGTTTCCCTATATTCATACAATGGCAAATTTTCAAAATTTGGCTAATAAAAAAGACAACAAATTTATCAACTCACAGCATATAAGCTCTACTTTCCACTGACCCCAACCTCTCAAAACATATTCTTGCAAATAAAACACCATAAATTAATCAAAACCCACTTTCAGATTAATTTGGTGCAATAATATGAATGCTACTTTCAGTAATTCACTAATTTCCACAAATGATGCTAAACTTCAGAAGATTACTTACAAGTTATAATCCTCCAAACAAAAAATAATAATAATAATAATATTCAAATAACATCCAAATTTCTGCTAAATTAATTAACAAATAACCACAATTCACCAAAATTAAAACAAAACTACCATAAAAGTTCCAAACTTCATAATAATTAATCCAAAAACAAATGAAAATAAAAATAAAAACAAAGATTTGAAAAATACCCAAAAAAATCAGGAATATCCTGATAAAAGGGGTCACGAACAATTGTATCCATAACATCAAACAGCAAAATGGGCAACTTCCTTTTCTCCTGATTATTAGAAGATTCAGCAAAACTACTAAAATTATTGCAGTCTTTCATGGTGATTGAACCTGTTGAAATTGATTTGGGGGGGATTAAATAGGGTTTGTGAGGGAAATAAATAGTGGGTTTGAAAATAAAAGCCATTAAACAGTGAAAAATTATGAATTTAATTACAGTTTTGAGGGAAATTATTAAGGGGTTGAAGGCAAAATGCAATGAAATTGAGGGCATTTATATAAGGGGAATTTTTTGTTGAAATGGGGTTAGCAAACTTGCATGAAATTGGCTTCTTTTGGAATTTTGATTTGTTTAATGATTAGAAATTTAGAATTATCCACAAAAACAAATAATAAAAGCGTGTAAATTGCAATTAAGGTGGCACTTGAGATGCATTGCTGACTTGTGAAAAAAAATAAGAGTTGAAAGTAGGATCATATAAGATAAAGTCACAAAGGTCACCATGTGAATAGTCGAATAAAAATTAGGTTACGGATCTACACATAATTACTCTGTAATATATTTTTTAAGGTAAATTTAATGTATATGTAGATTATGTTTTTATTTTAAATTTATGAGAATGACATGACTATTTTACGAAGTGATGTATGGAGCAATAGATGAATACTTAAATTATATTGTTAGTTTCATACAATAATCAAAGAGGTGAATAATACAATTAGAAACACAAACTTGAGGAATTTGATCGAGGAAAATTATCATGCCATACAAAAGCGAAAGTGACAACTTTCAATTGTCTATTCGATCCCAAGTTTGTATTTTATTTCACCCAAATAGTTGAGAATTCAATTAATCAATCCTCAATATGGGACACTTTTGGAGGTGCAATTGACCTGAGTGAGATTTCAATCCAATAGGACATTTCACTTTACCCACCCAGAAAACATCAATCTTATTATCTCGATCCAAGGACTATACTTGTATTTACATACTACCATAAAGCCTACAACTTTTACAAGGATTAGTGTGGCACATTGCTAACAAAAAATGTAAAGATTGAACCAAACAATATAATGATTTTAATTTGAATCATCTAACCATTGCTAATAAAAACGAATTATTCACACTATATCAATTAAACTTTTTTCAACCTACTCACAAATTTATATCATTTATATACACAAATCTTATCGTTGTTAATAGAAGCGAGTTAATACTTTAAGGATTAGGTTTCTAACTACTAAACCTATTGGATTCTAGTTATCAAACCTATTGAGTTATTGGACACTTGCTAAGCCTTGTTTGGTTTCTAAGATTTTGTTCCTAAACCTCACACTAATCTTTACTTTTTGGCTCTTCTTTAACTCTTCCCCTCTTCTTGTTTTCTTGGGACCTAAATTCCCCAAACAACCCCTCATTATTCATCTTTAATCAATAAACTTCAATTCACTTTCATTATCACCGCTATCTTACAACTCACCAATTAGAACTTCATAATTAGTTAATTACACCCTCCAAATTTCTGAGATTCCATCGAAAACCCTCAAATTTCCCAAATCCTTTTCTGGGATTTGATTAACTCTGCACTTAATTCACATTTCACTCAATAATTCACTTACCCAATTTCATAATCTAACTACCCAAAATTCCACTTATTTCAATCAAATTCAGTTCTTAATGAATTGAAAATTCCCTTAAATTACCATCAAATTGATTAAAGAAACCCTTTTTTCTTTGATTAATTTTAACCCCACTTATTGATTTTGATCAGAAATGCTTTCTACATCTAGTTCATCTTTGTTTCCTCTATCTTCTTATCATGGGTATTTACGTTCTTCTGTTTTTTCTTCAACTATTGTATCTAATATCTCCAATTCTTGGGTTTATAAACCAAGGAAAATAGTTTGTTCTTGTATGACTTCTTCAAGAAATATCAGCAATGAAGTTTCCCCTTTTAAATTGAGTGTAAGTACACTTAATCTACTGCACATTCATATAAAAATCTTATCTTTATTATTGGGTTATGTTATTTTGATAATAGATCATATGATTATGAGTTATTGTTTTGATTAATGTATGTTTTTTGGATTAGTTAGTAGTTAGTATTTTGTTTGCTTGCTTATTTGATTCATTTACATTGTATTTTATTGTATATGGTTTTACTTCAGTTTTGAGTAAAGAATCTTGTGAATTTCACTTTTTTTTACTGTAATTTGTTACTGGGGTTTGAAAAGATTCAGACTTTATTGTATTTGTAAATTTTTGGTATCAGGATTCATCTAATATGAAGATATTGAACTCTGTTGATGAACCTGAGGATGATTCTGATGTGCTTATTGAGTGTAAAAATGTTTACAAGTCATTTGGGGAGAAGCACATTTTGAGAGGTGTTAGCTTCAAGGTGAAGATTTTGCTTCTTCATATGTTATTTTAATTGTGGTAGAAGATTGCAAGTTTTTGATGGTTCATGATTAGTGTGTGAAGATTCTTGATTTGTATTGTCGAAATGTTGTTTTGATCTTTGCAACTGTTAGTAGATCAGACATGGGGAAGCTGTTGGAATTATCGGACCGTCTGGTACTGGAAAGTCTACCATATTGAAAATTATTGCTGGACTTCTTGCTCCGGACAAGGCAAGCAATGTTAATGCGATCGCTTTATAGTTGCTTCTTAGTTTATTGAATGTGAAATGTGAGTCTAATTAAAGTAGCGTATAGGGTGAGGTTCTTATTCGAGGGAAAAAGAGAGAAGGATTGATCAGTGATGAAGAGGTCTCATTGTCCGGTCTTCGCATTGGCTTGGTAATTTTTGTTTTATGCTGTCATTATTTCCATGATTGATCAACGATGAGGGGGTTGATTCATTTTTGTTATGTTTTTTGATAGGTCTTTCAAAGTGCTGCATTATTCGACTCTCTAACTGTGCGTGAAAATGTTGGTTTTCTTTTGTAAGAGGCTCTTCTTGCTATTCTGTATATTTTGTTTTCCTTCTGTTTGTTTTTACGGATCTGATGTGAATGTTTTCCTAATTTTGCTTATTTTCTTGGAGTTTAGGTATGAAAATTCTAACATGTCAGATGATAAAATTGCTGAGCTGGTGACTGAAACGTTAGCAGCAGTAGGACTGAAGGTATGTTTCTAGCAATACATGTGTATCTACTTTGTCCAAGTTAGGAGTTGCTTGTGTATATCAATCATTGTTTCTCTGCTTCTGCATTGCAATATGGTGCGTTGGTGACTCTAAATAAACTAAAAAATACTGTACATTTATGCAGGAGGTTGAGGATCGATTACCTTCTGAGTTGTCTGGAGGGATGAAAAAGCGTGTTGCCTTGGCTCGTTCCATCATCTTTGACACCACAAATGATACTGTTGAACCAGAGGTATTTCTATTGTAAAATACACTAAAACTAATACCCTATTGGTAAAAAGTTTTCATTGTATGATGTTGAATGCTTGTCATATATAGCCAATATAATTACATCACCTTAAAAATCTATTTGTCACTAGTTGTGGTTGATCAAGGGATTTGACATGTTCCTTGTATATGGCTGTGACTGTTTGATTATTGGGGCTTATTACATTCTAGGTTGTGATTGTAAGTTGAGTATGCCTTTATGTTTCTAGCTATCCTCTTGTTGTAGTTCCTATCATCTTAATGACTATCCAATATAGGACTTTTGTAAATATTGAACTGTGAGAGTGCTAGTTCTGTTGTTAGTTGAATTTTTTCTTCGAGTCTCGTAGGGTTCTACAATATCTTCTACATTATGGAATTATGAGAAAAATTTGTGTATGATGACTAAGATCTTAATCCACAATCCCTAATTCAACCATTAGTTCACATTTATACAACAGTAACAGCAAAGCCTTAGTCCCTAAATATTATGGGGTCTGCTAGGCATGAATCAATAGTGAATGAATCAGTTGGAATGGGTGATTGACATCTCATTGGTTAGTGATTGTTTCCCTGATGCTTTGGGGACAGGTTCTCTTGTATGACGAACCAACGGCTGGACTTGATCCAATTGCATCGACTGTTGTTGAAGACCTGATTCGTTCTGTTCATATAAAAGGTGAAGATGATGTTGGAAATGCTGGGAAGGTTACATCATATATAGTAGTAACTCACCAACATAGTACCATCCAAAGGGCAGTTGATAGGTAATGTCTCACACAATCAATAATTTTCCATGCCAATATGCCATATAGTAGTATCAAACTTTACTGTCTTTCTATATCGTTTCAGGTTGATTTTCCTATATGAGGGTGAGATTGTTTGGGAAGGATTGACCCATGAATTTACCACTTCAACAAGTCCCATTGTTCAACAGGTAATTATCACCAGTCATTGTCTTTAAAAATTCAGATTAAGCTGTAAAAAATGTAATATTCAATTTTCCGAGATGTGGCAAGTTTTTTCTGTATAATATTTTTTCTTACTTCGGCTATTTAACATTGCTTAATACTACATTTGTTTTATTGGTGCATTCTCAGTTTGCATCAGGGAATTTGGAAGGTCCGATCAAGTATTAGCAATGGCTTTTTGGACAACACACACACAAAAAAAAATTGAGATGTCTGTAAGAAAAAAAGGCTGATCATTGTGCTGTAGGTGTATTGAGGCTGAGTATTCCACATATAATGCAAGTCAATCCAGAGTATTAAGACTGAACAATGTATGTTCCTCAAAGACTTGCATCTCTTGGCTCTTGCTCAAGCTGCTATTTTACACAGCTCTGGTAATCATCATGGCAAATGGGAATGTAGTTGTCTACGTTTCCGTTCGAAAATCGCACGTGCAATTAGCTTATTTGTGTCTGTTCCTGTGATCTGGTTATACAGTGGTCACTCAAAATCATATTTTTTTTGGTCATATCAGTTGTAATTCTTTAGGTAGTATTCAGGAGGCAAGGCAGTGTTAAAGACATAGGCCTGTGTAAACCCAGGAACATTTTCCGGTTTGCTTACTTGTCCTTGAATATGGTGTATTGAGTTTTTCTTGTATCACCTCATTGTTTTTGACAATCTTTTTAATGATATGCTCTTTCCTTGTTGTTTCTTGCAAAGCTCGAAGAGTGTATCTACTCTTTTTGGATGTCGATACAAGGCATCTAAAGCAAGCCAAAATCATTTTGGATTTTTTCTAGTGAATCATATACAGCACACAAAAAGCTTTCAAAGGTTATGATCTAACTATTAGGTAAAGTGTTAGCTGAAAGCACTGTATTATTAAAAACAGGACTTTCTTTCTACCTTTGGAGGACAATTCAAAGTCACAAGATATGAGACAAATATACAGAATTTTCTGTTCTCTATACAATGGATCTAAACTTTTGACCTAAGAATATAGTTTCTCGATCGTGGCCAACAAAAAAGAGCTATCAGGGTCACATAAAAAGATACAGCAGCAGCTACACAAAAAATCCACACTGAAATTGGCCCTTCTTTTAAATCATTCTTGAATTTATCTTCAGGAAGTGCCGGAATTGTGGGTGGCTGGCACTTTCCGGCAGAGACCTCAATGCATAATGCGGGATTTCCAGTAAATGCTTCAGGAAATCTCCAATAACCCTGCTTCCTCGAGACAAATCCAGAGAGAGCATTGTAAGAAAAGTTTAGCATAATTAGCTCTTGCAGACTTGAAATATTGGCCAAAAGAGGCCCGGAGAGTGAATTGTGAGACAGATCAAGTGCCCTCAAATTCCACATCTTCTCTAAATCAGCAGGAATCTGACCCACAAGAAGATTATAGGACAGGTTAAGATAATCCAAACCATGTAAAGTGAATAGACTTTCAGGTATATCTCCATTTAGCTGATTATCTGACAGATCAATTCCCACAGGTGAAAGCAGACCATAAGCAAAACTCAACTCATCTCTATCCATCAACATAACAGATACTTCGATCTTCTTATTTCTAACCGAAACCATATTCCCTTCGGTATTCATACCTGTAATAACTGCATTGTTGAAATTCTTACTGATATTAAACGTATCATCAGGTATAAAGCCGGTCAATCTGTTCCCTGAAAGATCAAGTGTTTTGATGAACGGGAAAGTGAAGAGCCAGTTAGGAAGAGGACCTTCAAATTTGTTTCGAGCAAGTGACAAAAACTTGAGATTCAACCATTTGTTCATTGCATCATTAAGAGTTCCAGAGAGACTATTGGAGCTGAAATCCACAACTTCCAGTGATCTACAACCAGCTAAAGTTTGAGGTATCTGACCCGAGATCTTGTTGCTGCTAATATCTAATATCTTTAAACTGTTCAGCGCATCAAGCTCTGGTTGAATTTCACCGGAAAGACCATTGTTGCTGAGCATCAATGCAAGGAGCTGGAAACACCCAACAATATTTAAAGGGATTGAACCTGATAGGGAGTTGTAGGAGAGATCAATGACTTGGAGATACGTCAGATTCCCAATGCTCCCAGGAATCTCCCCGGTAAGTGAATTGTGAGATAGAAACAACGCTTGTAAGCTTTTCAGCTCGGTAATTTTCGGAGGAATGTCCCCAGAAAACTGGTTGTGTGACAGATCAAGAACAAGAAGCCCTAACTTGTCAGTTGTTTCTGCAATTTTTCTGGGAATAGGACCTGATAACCTGTTGCGACTCAAGTCCAAAGAAAGGAGCTTATCTGAAAACACCAGCATTGGTGAAATTCCATATTCCAACTCATTGTTGGACAGATTAAGCTGCCTCAATGCTCGAAGTGACGACATACAAGAAGGAATCCTCCCAACAATAGAATTATTTGCCAAGTCAAGGACGCTAAGTGATTGCACACAAGCCTTAAAACATGACAAAGTACCCGAAATACGATTAGAAGCCAGATTGAGGACCTCCAAAGGTTGATAAAACTCACCAAGCTTCCCTGACAAACTATTCTCTGAAAGGTCCACATACCTGAGAGACTGCAACCGAAACAGACTGTTTGGAATCTTCCCCTCAAATGAATTTGAACCCAAATCAAGTCTTTCGAGATTCCTTGAAAAATTACCAACCCACATTGGCAAATTCCCTCCTAAACCTCTATTACCATTCAAAATAAGCTCCCTCAATTGCTTCAACCTCATCAATGTATCAGGAACCAACCCTCCAAAAACATTATGACTCAAATCAAGCACTCTCAAGCTCGAAAGACTTCCCAAACAAGGTGGAATCACAGAACTAAAGTTATTATGAGACAACACAAGAGTTTGAAGTGACAAAATGTTGCACAAACTAGGACTAATTGTGCCAGACAAGTTCATAAAGCTAAGGTTCATCGAAACGACACGGCCGGTCCGATTATCACAGTTAATTCCAGCCCAATTAGAGCAATTAGACCCAACCCATGAACCCAAACTAGGGTCAGGTTCAATTACCTTTGATTTAAACTCACTAAGTGAAGCTCTATCATGTGGGTTAACACTAATAGCTGAAACAACACTAGGGTTTCCAACAACAATCAACAACATAAAAATTACAACAATGTGTAAGTAAATTCCACGACAATAACACAAATTGAAAAAACCCTTCTTAGCTTCCATTAAAGGAGTAAACTTGGAAGCTTAAAGGGTACAAAAATTACCCCCCAAATTAGCTAAAAAAACAGCAAAAAAAAAATAGAAAAAATAATGAAAAATTAACAACCCATTTCAATTACTTTATACAAGAAATAAATTAAATGAATGAAAGTGCAAAAACAAAGATAAAGATAAGGTCTTTAAGGAAAATAATGAAAACCCATGAAAGTAAAGAAGTAAAAATGAAGTGGGGTTTTTTGCAAAAGAAAAAAAAAAGTGAGAAAGAGAGAAGGAAAACCTGCAGAAGAAGAAGATGAGGTGAATGAATGAAGCATCAGTTGAAGAAGAAGGTCATGTGAGGAGAAAGAGGAACAAACATTCTTCTTTGTTGTCTACTTTATTGAAACTGTGACATTTTTGAAAAAAAAAATAAATAAAGGAATTTTTACATTAATTTAATTTTAGTGAAGTGAAGAACATATAGAATAACGGACTAACAGTATAATTAATAGAGTGAAAAGCTCACTTTTCTAGTTGTAGTATTCTGTTTTTTTTTCTTTTTTAATTAATGAACAGAATTGGAGATATTCTGGACACTGGATATTTTACATCTGTGTGAAGTGATAGTGAATTTGATTATTCCTCCTCCCTCTCCCTCTCATTTGCTTCTTGTTCTGACCGACATCGTTACATTTACCCACTAGATTTCATTATTGTCGATTAATAGTATAACTTTTGTTATCAATAAAATGCAAAAATGTGAGATAAGTATGGATAAACTGATAAATTATGTGAAAAAATATTTCGTTGTTGCATTTTTTTTATATAATAAAGGTAATAATCCGTATATAATTTATGCACTCTATACGCATTTTCATATATAATGTTTCATTGTTGCAGTAAGTAAATTAGGAGTAAGTTTTTATCTCTATAAATAATGCACTCGTTTGAGTTTTTTTTAAATAAAATAATTCCTTATAAATTAGTCGTACGGCATCTACAAAGACAATCAACCCCAATAAAAACATTACAAAATAAATCTATTTGGGCAAGTACGGATCCGAGGCCCAATGTGATGGGAAATTACTATTTTGCCCCTACCCAGGGTAAAACCCTAGCACATAACTTTACGACGACACTTATGATCATGACACATGTCACGATCTCCGTGGTCTGACAATTGTCCTTTCTTACTATTAATACAGTACAATTCCTTCATTTGAAGGCATTTTTCAGCTATATGACACATACTCAAAATTAGATCGGTTCTTCCAACTTACTAACTTGAGCATCGGAGGGACATTCCTGAGAAAACCCCTGAAGCTCTTACCTTTTTTTTTGTAGGTTGGTCAAGAAGTTCTCAAGGCATACCATCAGGTCCAGCTAAGACATAAGCTCCGGATCAGGAACATAATCGAATAGTCAATAATCTTAACAAAATTATAGGCGTCGCATAGAATTTCCTCACTCTTTTGAGTTATGATTGTAATAGAATATGGCGAAATAATAAATGGATATCGTGTATTAGTAAAATAATCATTGACATGAATCAAATAAGGTTTTATTTTAGTGCGTCAATTAACCTATGAAAAATGAATTTTTTATTTTGTTAAAATAAATAAAAAAGTATCTTTCATGATAGTATTATTTTTTTCGACCTTATATTCTCTCTTATAAATAGTGTTAAAACTCGGACAAAAAAAGGATAGGAGTAGTAATAAAAAGGTGAAATTGAATGAGGAGGGAAATATTCTTTCTTTCGGCAACTTTGTATTTGGAAGGGCACTTTAAGTGCTTTGTTTCTGTAGTCGTGTGATACTGAGATGTGTGTGAGTTTTGTTGCTTTTTTAAATTTTGATTTTGATTTTGATTTTGATTTTGATTTGATTATTGCATTCTTGTCTATGTTAAAAAGCTGTGAATGAGCATCTTTTGCTTTGTCGCGTGTTATCCACGCCTGCTCTCTTCTTTTGCCTTTTCTTCTTGTTTTTTTTTGTGCTAATTAAAAAACTCAACTCAATCTAACAGTAGTGATTAGTACTAATTACCAAACTTTAAAAAGGGAGTGTTATTTTCTTATCAGAATATTATTGGTGCAACTTTTATTAGAGATGAAAAGATGAGGCATAATCTAGAAAGTAAAAGTAGTTTATATTTTAAAGAAATAGCGAAATTTTGTACCGTCGTATGTATAGTGTGTTACATGGTGCAGTTATATTGAAACAATCATTCATTTATGCAATTTTTGTCTTTTTTTTACTAGAAAAAAATGTTAAGTATTACATTCATTTACCTTAACTTTTCTTTATCCTCTCTTTATTTTCAGTTTTTAAAGAAAGTTGCCTAAAATAAAGCGAATGTAGTAAGTAAAAATGGCAAATGGTGTTATTAGAAAATGTAGGATAGACAGTAACAAAATGAGCAACTGAACACAACGATAATTGAGAATCCGATATGGAACCCTTTGTGTGTGAGGGTTGATTTGTTAGGTTAGTATACTCCATATTTGCGTAATTAATGATCGATGACTAATGAGGGTACCACAATTCAAAGATTTTAGCAATTAGCATGAAAACACATTTTTCATGAACTAAGTAGATATAGGTGGTTGCATCATCTAATTCAATAAACTTAGCACGATATCCTTAATAAAAAAGTTAATTCTTTAAAAAGTGGTTGTTTGATTAAGTGTTTGTGTAAAATCGGTCGAAAAAATAATGCCCTTAATCTGCTTAAGATGATGAGACTGATGGGTTGGAAACATAATGTTAAGAACGGACTAATGAACAATGCTTGCTAAGGGTATTCCTTCCCCCTAATATTGCAACCTATAAAATCTGATCAAAAGGTCTTATACATTGAAAAGAATGGATGATTTATTTAGGGGAAATTGTTGGTTAATATTTGTTAGAAACATAACTAAAAAAAATATTGGAGGTATTTTCGTCTTTTACTTTTACAAATTTCAAATATTTGTTATATACCCCTAAAAATACTACCCTTACACTACATTAAAAATTACTAAAATACCACCATATAAACATAATACGTTTCCAACAAATATTAACCTAATATCCCCTTTATTTAGTCGCTTTTCTTGAAGAAATTTCGCTGAAAAGAGTTGGCTACAGCTCCAAATTCAGTAACTTACACCATACTAATTGACGTACTATTTAGAGAAGAGAATTTGAAAGAAGCAGAATGTATCATCCAACTATATATTTTCACCTGATGGACAAAACTTTTGACATTATGCTTAATGACTAATGAGGATATGCACCTAAGTGTGTGTCCTAAAAGCGCCTTGATTAATGAATTCTGTATGCAGAGAAGGATGGAAGGTGCAACGACAGATTGCCATCATGACAGATTGACGGTGTGATCTACACACGGATCTTGGTTTATCATCCGTCGTTGTAAAATCGTATACCGAAATTTTTCCGATTCCGAAAATCGGATATCCAGATTTTTCAGAATATAAAAACTTATTCCGTATTCATTCTGGAAAATTCGTTTCGGAAATCCGGAATTCCGGATCCGGGTTTTTTAATCAAATTTCTTCTAAAACATTTCATTATCCTTTCAAAAAATCGGATATATACAGTTTCCGTTTTTTGTTTTCCTTAAAAAACCAGAATCCGGATTTTATGAATTCCTTTGCGGTTCTGATTCGGTATCCGATTTTTTCCAAATTTCAAAAAACCGAACATGATTTCCGGATTGAAAATTCAAAAACGGAATTTTTTGCACACCCATAGAGATAAGTACAACATTAACAAATTACAACTCTTGTTATAAAATGACCAAAGACAATCATTTATTACTTCACGTAGACAAATGAAGTGGAATTGTTTCATATGCTCTTTTGTTTAATAACCCTATTTTGACTTTTATCACTTGCTGATTTGCCTTGTTGGACAATAAGGTCTTAGGTCCAGCTCAAAGTATATGTTAATCCCACAAAATGTCGAATATTCAGTCGTTGTCATAGACACCATTCCATTATTAAAATCTGACAATACTAATATACTTATATACATGGGGTATAATTATTTTAAATCATAAGAAGAAAGGTGTGAAGTAGTGAAACTATATATGGATCAACCTAGCCAGCGATACAGGCCAGAATTTCTATCACCAAAATCTCTTATAGGTTCCGCACATGCGATTTCTTAGCCTTAGGCTATGTTGTTGTCGATTTAATTAATCTAATTAGAGTTATATCCAATTGAAAAACAAAATCAAAATAAATTGAATAAAAAATAAGTTTAAATAATAAAATCTTAGTTAGCATTATTGCCTTAACCTATATAACTTATGTTGGGAGACCCATCTACCGTAAAACAAGTTTGCGACCAGGTCGGTTTCGAATATAGTTAAACTAAGTGGGCATACTAAGGGTTTGTTTACTTCAGCTTAAAATCCATTCCCCAGTTCAGTTTAGTTCAACTCTTCTTTTATTTTGCTATTCATTAATCCTTCATAAAAAACTTTCAGTTCAGTTCAACTCTTCTTTTTATTTTGCTATTCATTAATCATTCATAAAAATTTTCAGTTCAGTTCAATTTAACTCCAATCAGTTCAGTTCGACTCAGTTCAGTTCAGCTAAAGTAAACAGACCCTAAAAATAAATGAATTGGCAAGAGGATGGATCCTATTACTAAATCAAACTACCTAGATATGGAGCACAAATAGTTCCTCCAAATAATACAAATAGTTACGTAGTACATCATCGATTCACCTCGTTTTCATTTCATATACTACAATTTACATTCTCACCCTCTGAACGTCAATACAACTTAATTATAACCGTAATAAAATGTACTATCAATCAATAACACATCTATAATCCTACAACGTTATAATAACTCCTTATCGTTGATACAATAGTCGTTAATTCTATCTTATAGGTTAAATCACGCGGATTAAACAATCTTTTAGAAACGGAGTGAACGGGGTCATTTCGATAACAACAACTCAAGATCGAGCACTATAATGAGCAACAACTCACATCAACAAATCTATGCCCCCACGTATTGAAAAATCCATCACTAAATATTTGTTGTTTTATTGACTCTTTTTATTGTTCATCTCAAACTCAAACTCAAACTCAAATTCATCTTCATCTTCATCTTCATCTTCATCTTCTTCAACTATTGACCCAAAATCGTTATTCTTGTTCATGGACCTCTGTGAACACCATGGCTAAATCCCTCTCTTACATCAACTCTCTCTCTCTTCCCATCAATGGCCTTCATCTTCTTCTTATTTTTCTTCATTCCCTTTTATAATAATTAATCAATTTTCAATTTATATCCCAAATTTCCTTCCTTAATTATCATTCACATTATTAATTCAAATAAAAACAATCAAAGACACCATCTTTATCACTATTTTCTCCCAAATTCATCAAATCTCCGAATTCTAAAATCTGGGTTTTTCAATTAACCCTAAAAAAACAAACCCCAAATCATCAAAATCATGGCTTCTGTATTAATTTATCATGTGGTGGGTGATCTGACAGTGGGAAAACCAGAGTTAATTGAGTTTTTGGAAACTGAAACAGTTGAATCAGCGATTCAAGCCATTGGAGAATCAACTGAAGGTGGAATTCCTGTTTGGAGAAGAAAACCTCAAAAGGGTATTATTGAAAATAGTGAAATGAGGTTACAAAGGTTTGTGGGTATTCTTAATCCTTTGGATATTGTGTCGTTTTTAGCACAAGATTGGTGTTTGCAAGATCAAGAGAAAGCTATGAAAACCCCTGTTTCTGAAGTCATTGTTCCTAATAATTCTCTTCTTAAGGAAGTTGATCCTGCCACTAGGTTAGATTTTTTATCATTTGTGTTGTTTTTTTGTTTTTGTTTGATTATTAATTTGCATTTGAATTTGAAATGTTTAATGTTTTGTTTTGTTTTATGTTTTAATTTGAAATGTGATGTTTTGTTGTAGATTTTGTGTACTATCTCCATTTGTTATTATATGCACGATTAGACATCTTTCCTCTTTACTTAAATTAAATCGTTGCAAATAATAAGAAATGGAAGTGGTAGTTTTAGACTTTTAATCAGTGTTGCCTAGTTGGATGGTGTGGTTGTGGTTCGGGTTTGAATTCGCTATCTAATATATTTCATTGGGCTAAAAGTTGCCAATTCGCTAGTATGATTCGCTTTGTATTTCGTGGTTGGCGGGGGTGGAGGAGAATTGGTGGCACTGGTTTGAATAATTGAATAGTGTGCATTTTTTTGATTTTGCTCGAATAATTTGGCAGCTTGAAATTGGTTCAATCATGTACTTGGAGTTATGGCATAGCATATTTATTAAGGTTGAATGCAATAGCTTTTGATTGTCTTGTGTTGCTGGGAAATAAGTCAGGAGTTTGGCATCTGTATGTATATAACTGAAAAAGTATTATATTGGGTTGACACTCTGTTTGCCTGATTTTGTTACATTGTTTATTTAGACTATGATATTGAAATATGTGGGGATTTATATATTTTTTAGTCCGAGCTTGATACTGATGAACTGATGTGTGAAATTCAAATAGCGGGTTTACCTCATTAGCTGCCCCTACAGGGAAATAAATCTTTTGGTGATTTAATGCCGTGATGGCGATTGATACGTCTTGGTACATTATGGTGCTTCATTGATGAACATGAAATTAATTAAGTTATGTTATCGTGTATGTTGATGTGTCAAAGGCTTTTACTGAGTGTAACTACTGGAAACGCCAGACTATTGATTGGAATTCATGATCTGCTTTGTTTGTATATAACTCAACATTTACTTGTTAGGCACAGAAAGGTGATCAGAATTTTCAGACATGGGTTAAGTCACCCTTTCAAAATTGGAAAGAATTTGATTGACTGGTGAAAAAAAATTATTGACTTTAACTAGGGGCTAGAGTAACATTTTACATGGTCATTGTGTATAATTATCTTCTTAACTTGAAGAATTTCCTATGTTTGTCTTATATTCTCATCAAGAGAGTCTATCGTGTTAAATTGTCTTATTAACATTAGAACTCGCTGATGGACAAGTTATACTCCGCTGATTTGTTTGAGCGTTTATTTCTTGGAGTAATTGCCTTTAAGGAGCACCCTTACTATTTAGCGAAGCGAGTTGATGGTTACTTTATAACCAACTTGATGACCCAAATTTGATTAAAATTTCCATGTGGGGTGTGGGGAGGAAGTATGGTGGGGTGGATCAAAGAATTTGAAGCTGCTAACAAATTCCTAACAGGGATATTCTGGCATTTAATGCTCATTTTATTTGATGGCGAAGAAGTTTTGTATCAGAGGTCGGTAGCGTGCCTCTGCTAATATTTTGTCCTTAAAGCACTTCATTGCTATTAAATCCAATCTGTCACTGGCTTTTGGGGAAAAGGAGCAGGCATTTTGTTTCAATATGAGGCCTTCATTCAAAAGCTCCATTATTTTTTAAAAGGAAGTATGATGAGTACATAACACTGCCATTGGAGCAGTAGAATTGATATTGTAACCTGATTCTAGCGTAACTTGAGGAAGTATTATAGGTTGCAATTTGGATTTGATACATATCTAATAATTTCCATTAAGAACTTTAGATAATCAGATGCTTTCATTACATTGCTTGTTTCAATATGCTTTTGAATGCTTGATAAACATCCCCAATTTGTTTGTAATTTGTCAAATACCTCTTTTTGATCCTCTTTGTTTAATCAAATATGCAAACTGCCCCTTGATTGCAGCTAGCACACCTGCTTCCAATTATCTTGCATAGAAAATCAGAAGAATTCAGTTTTTCTACCCACTCCACACCTCATTGATGTCATATTGGCATATGCTCCTTGGATAAAAGAGCAGGCTCATTGAAGCCTACACACCACCTGAATATTACTAAAAGAGAGAGCACTGTAGGAGTAAGCCACTAAGCTCTATTCATTTGCTGTGCAGAAACTCACATCATGTCTATCTTAGGCAAAGTAACTTGGAGCTATAACTCATAGAGTCCCTAGTGAAAGCTCATGTCCTATCTGATCTATCACGCTGGTTGAGCTTTAAACATAATAACTTCCGTTTTATCATTTATGACATAGCTTTGAAAGACAGTGGAAATTAATTGTTGTTTATTTTTCTGTAGTGATGAAGTCATATGTCTCAGGTCTATAGTTGGAATTATTCTCTCCCCGTCCTCCTTTTGCATCTTTATAACTCTGTGATGATATCTACAATCCGATGAATCTCTTCTCAATTTTTATTGGTTTTATTAGTGCATTGTGCACATGTGAAAACTCCGCATGTACCCCTTAGGAAAAATTAAGCTAAATGGGGATGAATGGTGAAAGACATGAATCTGTAGATATGAGTTTATAGTTGAACTTTGAACTAAAAGGTAAGATGGTTGGTTATTCTGATGGGGCTTTCTAGAGACTAGATTTGTGTTAAGAATGTATGCCTAATTGCTTACGTTAGGACTTTATTTTAGTTTCTGACATCAGGATTTTCTTAAGCCAGCATTGCTGACTTGCTTGAACTGATGGTGGGATATCTTAAATTCTCTTACGATCCTTCTGTTCTTAATTGAACTGCTTAATCAAATGAGAATACCTACGTCTTCTCACATGATATACGTGTCGTCTATAACAAAATTTTGTTTTTCTAAGGTGAACCCATAAGTTTTTGCGTTTTCTAAGTTGTGTCCAATGTTTTTCGAAATTCTCAGTAGTACCCTTAAGCTAACCAATATTGTGAAGTTATACCCCTTTTAGCTAATTTTAAGTTACAAATGTGGTTAATTTTATTCAATCACACTCTTTTAAAGTTTCCTTAGAGATAAATCTAAATCTTTTAAATATTAATTACAATAATAGAATTAATTAAAACAAAATTAATAAATATTTTCAATGGAACATTAATTACAGAGGTCTTAACTTAGAAAATTAGGTGAGTTTAAGGGTATGACTGAGAATTTCGAAAAACATTTGGTATAACTTAGAAAACGCAAAAACTCATTGGTACACCTTAGAAAAGCCCAACAAAATTATGCATTTTGAAGGCTTATTTTTCATGTGATGTCTTACAGAGGCTGTTCTGCAATTCTGCCTCTTTATTACACATCTCTGTCTCTCGCGCTGTTTAGTCTAGTAGTTATCATCTTCAGCTAAGTGCTAGGTAATTTGGTATTCTGATAGTCTCATAATGTCATACATAGTCCTGATTTTTGCCATGCTACTGCAGCATCTCTATTCAAGCTATTACCACCTAGGACCTACCGTTCTGGTTTAAACAAATTGAAACGTAGCTTTGAAGTTTAAGTTTTAGATTGTTTGTGGTTAATTTCTAGAATTAGGCCTCATTTGCAAAACATTAACTAACCATAGCTAACATCAATCTTTAGATGTAGGCTGTCACTTTTTGTCTGTAAATTACAGTCACAGCAATGATCTTTGCAAAACTTTGGAGAATGTTTTGTTTACTAATGTTTCACATCCAACACTGATCATTCTTTGCAAGATTGGTAGATGCATTGGAAATGATGAAACAAGGCGTGAAGCGTCTGCTTGTGCCGAAGAGTGTGGTGTGGAAAGGTGTGAGCAAGAAATTCTCAATTCTCTACAATGGTAAGTGGCTCAGAACCATTGAAGCAGGGAGCAGTACCAATACGCTTTCAAATCTTAATCGCCCTTCGTCATCTACCGCCAATATCAGCAAAGCAAAATACTGCTGTCTTTCTCGAGAAGATGTTATCCGTTTTCTCATTGGTTGCCTTGGAGCCCTGGCTCCTATTCCGCTCTCTTCCATCTCCTCACTTGGATCAATTAACCCGCATTATTCTTCCATTGAGGCTTCACTCCCTGCTGTTGAATCCACTACAAAGCTACCTCACGATCCTAGTGCTGTTGCTGTTGTGGAGCCCACTTCTGATGGTCAGCACAAAATCATTGGAGAAATATCTGCTTGCAAACTGTGGAAATGTGATTACTTAGCTGCTGCGTATGCTCTGGCCAATCTTTCAGCTGGGCAGTTTGTTATGGGAGTCGAAGATAATATGAGTCCGAGATTGGTTCCTGATCTTAGACTCAGTTCAGCTGCTAAAGGAGACAATAGTACCAGTAACGGGATTGGGTCTATGAGGCTTAGGAGGTTTAGCAGCAGAAGTCTTGGATTCTTTGGAAATGCTGTTAGCCCTAATTCAGGGCCTGGCAGAAGTATGTATCGAGGAAGAAGTGCTCCTTTGACCTGCAAGGAAACAAGCTCACTGGCTGCAGTCATGGCTCAGATGCTCTCTCACCGAGCTACCCATGTCTGGGTAACCGAGGGTGAAGATGATGTTTTAGTTGGCGTTGTTGGGTATGGCGAGATCATGCATGCTGTTACTAGTAAACCAACTTCAACCACAGCGTCCTCAAATCCCTAAATTTTGGGAAAAAAATACTGAATCGTCCTAGCGTTGGTATCTGCGCAACGTTCATTTCGACTTTTCGAGATTTGCTCTATAATTATGTAAAATCTTTGTTCAGATTCTTATCATGGTTACATGGTTCATTGTTTATTGTTTATCTCTACCGAATAATTTGGGGGTTTCATTGTTTGCTACTTTGGTTTAATGTGTTGTATAAGATTTTGGTTATTTATTGTTGATATACATCAATCGAATAAAAATTTATGAATTTGTTTACTTTTTTTTTTTGGCCTTTTTCTTCCCTATTCTAGTTAATTAGTGTTGCAATTTTGTTAAATTTGGACTAGGAATCAGGGTTATGGAAGTACTCCGTATGCAGCTTTTGTCTACCCCCAATTGCCATTCAAATTGTCCTTTGCTAAGAGGTTCATCATGGTTCAAGGAGGCGGCCATGGCTGCATAAAACTTGTAATTCGAGACTATTTGGTCTGACTTAACAAAATTAATTAGTACTTTATAATCCTTTCGCTCTGAGAGTGAGAGATAACTCAATTAGTTACAATTCTTTAGTCACTTTCAAATTTCAAATGATCATGAGTTTTGATCATCACTTGTTATTATTATGGCTATCTAAACACCAAAAATTAAAAGATTGCATCACTTTTGCGCGCTAATCCCAACCCTTATCAGCAACTTGGGCTTACAAGTTACAAGTATGAAGTATCGTTTTGGATGGACCCATACTCATTTTGGCTTTGGCCTTATGTGTGTTGCTTAATCGTGCTTTTTTAGCCTTCTTATAACTTGAAAGTCCAATTGTTGCATGGAATAACATATGTTCTCAATTTCTCATGCTAATTTTTTTTTTGTTGCATAAGAGGGAGAAACCCCAAAAGAAGGAAAAGAGCAAAGAAATAAACTACCTACTGGATACTAACTATTCTAGGAATAGCTACCCCGGAAATATCCTCATTCAGAATTCGATCCAACCCCCGTGGAGCTCGTTCAAACGTTATTAAGTTCCCTCCATAGTCCACTCCATAGTTTGCAAGCCAATCTGCCGCCCTATTCCCCTCTCTGTAGACATGCATTATCCTAATCATCCAATCCTCCAATCTCATCAGCCATCTGCAGTGATTTACAATGTGGTGACACTCACCACCTTGGAAAGTGTCATTCTCTAGGATTTGCATACAAGCTATGTTATCCATCTGGACTAGTAACTTGCTAATGCCTCTTTCTCTTGCTAGGACTAAGCCTTTTGCAACCGCGCTCATTTCAGCCTTATAGGCCGAGCATATACCTAGATTCTTTGCATAAGCCATGACAAAAGTTCCACTTGAGTCTCGAATTACTCCCCCTGCTCCGGCTTGACCCGGGGCCCCTCTCGCAGCTCCATCGGAGTTTAGGACATACCACCCAAGTGGTGGCGCTATCCACCTAATGAAAGTCTCCCTGTTGTTCGTGTTTGGGGTGCCCATCACACTCCTTTCTCCTTTCTCTGCTGCCCTTATTTGTTCCTCAGCTCTAATGTATATGAAGTCCCTGATATTTATCGGAATCTCCTCGTTCTTTCCAAAGGCAACATTGTTCCTCCACCTCCATATCCACCACACGGTTGTTGCAAAATATGTAGGCCATTGGTTAGAGTAGGTCAGACCCTCTGCTCTCAGATTATTTAGCACCCAAGTTTTTAGATCACCTTGAAAGAATTGATTATACCGGCTTGACCCCCCGACTTGTCTCCAAGTTTCTCTTGCTGCAGGGCAGTCTCTGAGTACATGTATTGTCGTTTCCTCATTCCCTTGACACCGTTGGCATCTTGGATCATCCGTTAGCCGCCTTTTTAATCTATTAGCATTGCAAAGGATGCGGTCGTGCAGTACGAGCCATAAAAACACTCGCATGCGTTGCTGAACAGGCGCTTTCCAAGCTAACTCCCACTCAATTGTGTTCTCTTCTGCTATGTGACTTTCATTGCGGATCAACTTCAGTGCGTACTTAATTCTGAATTTACCTCTCACCCCATTCTTCCAATATAAAAGGTCCGCCACCTCATTATCAATTGCGAGTTCTTGCGCCGCGACGTACATTAGAGCTGTGTTGGTTAAGTAGTTAGCAAAAGTGGACCACTTCCAACCTTGCCCTTCCTCCCACATGTCTTCTACCGTGGCATTATTTAAGCTGTCTGGGACGTCTTGGGTGGTTAAGTGTCGGAGGGGGACATCAGTAGCCCATATATCGTCCCAAAATTTGGTCGATTTGCCATTCCCTATTGCTATTTTCGCTCCTTGTTTCAAATACTTCGCATTATCAGTAATTCCTTTCCAAACATTTGAGCTACCATTGACGGGGTTGAACATATCGATATCACATCGTCCTTTACAATACTTACTTCTTAGAATTCTCGCCCATAGTGCATTTGGTTCCGTCAAAGTGCGCCATCCAAGTTTGGTTAGGAAGGCTGCATTTGTTTGTCGGGATGATCGTAGGCCAACACCTCCCATATCCCTGTCCTTTTGAAGTACATCCCATGAGACAAGGTGTATTTTCCTACGTTCCTCATCACCACCCCATACAAACCTCTTGGTTTTTTTGTCTAGAGCATCACACGTAGTACGTGGGATTTTTGCTGTTTGCATAGAATAACTAGCCAGAGTTGTTAGAGTTGATTTCGCGAGTGTTATCCTCCCAGCCAAGGAAAGATATTTCGTTTTCCATCCAGCTAGCCTCCTGTCCATTTTCTCGCAAAGGTGACCAAATGTCTCTTTTGTAACTCTACTTGTAAGAGTGGGCATTCCTAAGTACATACCTAGGTCCGTGGTTTCATCCATATTAAGGGCTTCGGTAATTCTTGCTCTTGCCTCCATGTCCATATTTTTGGAGAAATAGACTCGCGATTTAGCAAAGCTTACTTTCTGTCCAGAGGCATAACAGAAGCGTTGCAGGCTTCTCCTTATTACTTGCGCTTGTTCCATACTTGCTTCCGCAAGGAGCATTATATCATCCGCGAAAAATAAATTAGAGAGTTGAGGGCCATCACGGCTTGCCCTTATCGGTTTCCATTGGCCCATTATTACCTCTTCTTCAATCACTTGGTTGAGTCGTTCCATACATAGCACAAACAGATACGGGGATAGGGGATCACCTTGTCGAATTGCCCGAGTTGGATTAAAAGCCTCTGTAGCTTCCCCATTCCACAAAACCTTCACTGAGTTGGTGGTGACACACTCCATAATAACTTCTATCATAATCTGGGGAAAATGCATTTCACAGAGTGTTTCCCTTATGAAGTCCCATTTGAGTCGATCATAAGCCTTTTCAAAGTCAATTTTAATGGCCATAAGTCCTTTTCCCCCTTGTTTACGTTTCATGGTATGAATGACTTCTTGCACAATTACGATGTTATCTGTGATTTGCCTCCCGGGGACGAAGCTTGTTTGGGTATTGGACGTAATGAAAGGGAGGACTGGTTTGATTCTGTTCACAATAGCTTTTGTAATTATTTTATAGACTACATTGCATAAGCTTATCGGTCGAAATTGAGAACAGAGCTCAGGATTATCTATCTTCGGTATGAGCACTAGGTGAGTGTCATTGACCGATTCCGGTAATCCCTTTCCTTCCAAAGCAGCCAAGGCCATACTATACACCTTTTCTGCCACGATGTCCCAATTTTTTTGGAAAAAAAGTGCTTGGAAACCGTCGGGTCCGGGTGCTTTGAGAGAGCCCATATGCAATATTACTTCGTCAATGTCGCTTCGTGTGTAAGGTCTATTAAGCTTGCTCCAATGGTTACTCGGGAACTCTGGGAAAATGTTGATGGGGAGGTCATGATTTACCCGGCCACCCTCGTCTGAAAACAGGTCCTTGAAGTAGTTGACAAAGAGTTGCTTAACCTCTTCCTTATTATGTATCCATTCATCTTCACCATTTTTAATCGCACTGATACGATTTTTCCACCTTCGCACCACCGTACTAAGCTGAAAAAAGGTCGTATTTCTGTCCCCATCATTAATCCACTCCACCCGTGCTTTTTGGTACCAAAGGATTTCCTCTTGTTCCAGAATTTCATCCAACTCTCGTCTCAAACGCGTTTCTAGTTTGATCAGTCCCGCATAGTGTTCTTTACTGAGTTTCTTTTGCGTGCCTTCTATTCTTGCCATAAGTTCTCTCTTTTTGCAGAAGATATTATGATAGACCTCTTTGTTCCAAGTTTGGAGGTCTTCGGAGAAGGTCTTAAGTTGCGGGATCAAGGGAGTGTTATTGTTCCACCGTTCTTCTACAAAACTGCGGAACCTCTCGTGAGTTAACCATGCAGCTTGAAAGCGGAACGGTTTATTGATTGCTTGTAAAGGGGCAAAGCCATTTGGTGAGATCAAGATAGGGCAGTGGTCTGATTGATTCGCGGGGAGATGTTTCACTAGAGCATTTTCGAAGTTCAAGCTCCATTCACTGTTGCATAAAGCCCTGTCTAGACGCGCACTCTGCCGTGTTTCAGGTGAGTTCCCGCGCCCCCAAGTGTGCTGTGGTCCAGAAAATTCCACCTCAATTAGTTGCATCTCGTTGATCCAGTGGTTAAACTTTCTACTTCTCCTCGAGGTTCCAGCACAGCTTCTGTTTCGTTCAGAGTCACTCCTAGTTTCATTAAAGTCTCCTGCCATTAGCCAAGGTTTGTTGTGAGTCATTGCAAAGTCTCGTAGCTCAGTCCAAAGGTCCTGCCGTTTTGTCGGGTCCGGGCTTGCGTATACTGCTGTGAAGTACCACGGAATTTCCCCTATCCTAGTCACTTCCATTGTAATATATTGCCCTTTTATGCATATTGGATCAACCATTACTAATTCCTTTTTCCAATACACCCAGATCCCCCCACTAAAACCTTGGGCATCGGCTCGCGCGTGGCCAGTATAGTTAAGAATAGTGGCTATCCTCTCTGCTTGCTGCCCTCCCATGTGAGTTTCTACTAAGGCTAGCACATTCGGCTGGTGAATCCGGACTAATTCTCTTAGCATAGCAACAAACGCCTTACTTCCCGCTCCCTGGACGTTCCAAATCATGCATGAAATTGGTGCATAATTTCCCATGCCTATATTATTGTTCATAACTAGAGTTTGTGAAGGAGAATTGCTCTTAAAGGCTTCTTTAATATGTCTTAAGGCAACTAGTAAGTCAATCGGAATCTTCACCGTCACCACCAATTCTGGTGGTTCCATCCATGTTTGAAACTCGATCATTGCTTTGTGTGTCAGGGGGTCTACCATTGCTAGGTATGGCTCTGTCATTATCCTCCCCGCACAAATTGTTTTCTCCGGAGGTATCCATCCTGTCAAACAATTGTGTTTCCATCTTTGATCGAATCGTCAGGGTTGCTTCGTTCTGCTTCATAAGTTGCATACACTAGGCTTGAGAAAATATGTTCTTTTCCTTTTGATAATCAGGCATATTTGTGATATTGTGTAATTTGCGTGTATTATTATTATTATTATTTTTGGCAGTTTTCCCCTTTTCTTTCCACCCATGTTTTGGTAGTGTTAAGGGATTTTCCTTAGTCATATTATTTCCCTTCTTTTGCGAATCAAATCCTAGTTCGACAGTATCAAAGCTTTCTGTTATCCCCTCAATTTCTCATGCTAATTGGCAAGTCATCCTATTTCTCAATAGATGTCACCTGACATACTACGTATTTATGATCATTAATAACATGAGCTAATCAATTTGCTTAATCTTAAATTAAAGATAATGCATGATGCACCCATATATCTTATGCAATGAAATTCACTTTTGGCCTATTTTAAGTACATTAGTCTCACACAAATCCGAAATTAATTATATGCTATTTTGGTAATTTGATGCCGTCCATTTGATTGATTACATGAGAAAATGCATGATTGGTAAATATAATCTCGCATTGCGAATGCATGAATATTGTGTGATTATGTATATGTACTACTCCATGTAACTATGTTCCTACAACAAGAGCGCAGCATTATATAGGTGATTTTGAAGGCATGCTCATGGCTTTAAATTGCTAGAGGAAGATAATTGCGTGTAAACTAAGCTAAGCAAGGCTTTTGCTTGCTTTTAAGAGAGAAAGAGATGAGAAATCCCAGGATATATATATATATATATATATAACTCATGATTTCATGAAAAAGCCTTGTCATTGATGTCATACTTATTCTATGTTTTCCTTACTACAAAAATAAAATATTGTTCTAAGTTCTGAAAATAACAAAACAATAGCTTCCAACTTGTAAATGTAGCACCATGACCAACAAAATATTTTTAATAGCCTTTTAATGAAACTACTAGAAATTATTAAATGAATCCACTTTTTTGTTTATTTTGATTCTACTCCTTTTTATTATTTTAAAGTGGCAAATTATAATTGTTAACTGTTTCTTTATGCATGTAGAAAAGTCCCAATCTCAGGTACTCTACAAGCTATTAGCCATATACATGTCTATTTTGGAACCATGCAATTTTAGAATTGGTTCTTCTTGCCTTCAAGCTCAAAAAAGTGAGAACAAAAATAATTAAAGTGATATTATAGAATAAGGGATTTAGGAATTGTTTGATTAGTCGTCCAATTGGATCGAACAATTTCAAAAAGACCGGATCAAGATAATGCTTAATACTTAGGCCCTGTTCTCCTCGTCTTATTTTTACTTATTTTCAGCAAAAATAAGTTCAGTTCAGCAAAAATAAGTTTCAATCCTTAATAAATTGTTAATGATATCAGCAAAAATAAGTTCAGTTCAGCAAAAATTAGTTCAGATCAACAAAAATAAGTTGAGGAGAACAGGGCCTTAGTCGATGTAAAGTTTCCAATCAGACCTAAATATTTAGGTTAATAAGTTCAAAATTTCGACAAAATAATGATACAGCAAAAAAATTAAATACTACTCCATAGCACAAAACTAGCTAGATTTTTAGTAATATGATGTGACTAAGCTTTGGTCTTCCACTAGAAAGTTTGAAAGCTCCATATTACAATACAGCACTACAACTTCAATTTACAGTATTAATGCTAGGAAGGACATATCCTAAGAATATTATATGCTATCTCATTATTTTTGCTTAGCTTATCACATTTCCAATCTAAATCTTTAATTAGTTGTTAGATTAAAGGAATTGTTCTGTTGGAATTTCGTCTTAATTATCTTCAAACTAGCTAGTATTTCAGTGATAAAAAATTTTAGACAATTTCACGTTTTGTTCTTTTGAATTTTAATACCAAAAAAAAAAAAAATTGAAAATTGAAGTTACATAAAGGTGTACAATAATGTGTACAAAAGTCCTACCTTGATCCTAAAATTATTCGTAATTACGAAGAAATAATGAAGAACTAGAGTACGTAAACTCTTCCTTGATTCCTTAATTGTGATATTTTTTTTTCGATGTGATAAATATTTCTTCTTGATTTTCAAACAATGACTGTAAATATAATCATCAAACGTGCTTTTTTTCTTAAATAGTTTGTCGTGTTGTCTAAACTATTCATAATTTTATCACTTTTGAATCTTTAATCTTCAATCAATCAAATGAAAACAAAAGAATTATTCTCTTTCAAAAAAAATAAAGCAAAAAATTTCGTTGTTAAAATTGGAGCACAATACCAAGATGTAAAAGGTCCCTTAATATTCAGTGTCTAATTAGATACAACACTTGTACGTGATTAATACGATTTGGCCAAATAAACAATCCAAGTGGTGGAATATATTCTGAATCGTACAACATGGGTTTTAGCAGAAAAGACGACACATTTTGTTTTCTAAACAAAAGCAAAGAGAAGAAGGGTCATGGGATTGATCGATTCTCATCATCTTTACCTTATTGTTTGTGTAAACAAAAAATAAGAAAAGGGATTAATATCATTTTGATTATTGAATAGTCCAACTATATTTCAAGTCATTATTGTTGAATGAATTCACTAACAAAACCCTAATTCATAAAAGAATAATCCGTAATTTATATTTAATTTTATATAACTTATAAATTTTGAGCTAGCTTATTTTAATTAACCTTTTCTCTATTAAAGAAATTTATTTATTTTAAGTAAGGTAAAGAATGAACTTAATATATGAGGAATGTTTAAGATATTAAGCTTATTGAACTGATATATCAAAGGATCACTTTAATTAAAGGATTGTTTAATATATTAATCAAACTCATAATTGAGGCATAAAACTACATAAGTTATCATTAACATATAATTTTTAGTTGAGTTGATCCTTTAATTGTAATTGCAATCATTACGATGGAGTAAACATAAACTAAAGACAAAAGTTATAAGGATCGAATGTATTTGTTTGTATAGGACGTTAAACCAAAAACATAATTAAAATTTAATTTATCTACAATACTACGACTTCAATAATATTAAATCTTTAATAATTTAGCCATAGAATGATTTTTGTACTTATATATCTATAAAACTTTAAATGACCATTTAGCAAATCTCTATTTATTCTTCCATGCATGCATGATGCTCAAGGAATAGAATCTACATTCTTACATCAATGTCTATTTTAAAGCCGATAAAAAAAAAACTACAATATATATTTCCTAATTTCCTATTAAAAAAAAAAAAGTTGCTCAAAAAATTAAACTCTTTGACCTTTTAATTTGTAATGTAATGTTCACTCGAATAATATATATACCTCATTCCATTCCCTTCAATTTATTATGCACCATAAAATTTTATTTAAAAAAAAAATATAAAAAAAAAAAATAATAATAATAATAAAATAAAATAAAATAAAATAAAATAAAACAAAAAACTTATATTTCTAACATGAAAGAAGGGCATATATATAGGTATGCAGTCATGCACATAATTTTTAAATGGTATATAAATTGAGATAAAATAACAGGTGTCCATATAAAAAAACCAACTCATAGATGCCTTTTACCATTAGTTAATCACTTACATGTATATATACCTAGCATTATGATATGTGTTTTAGTGTCATTATTTCTTGTTTCAACAGTACACTAGCTCTCTCATCATATATATATATATATATATATATATATATATATATATATATATAATATAATGTTTTATTATTATACNTTATTATACAACCTTATAACTTAAATTAGCTTCATATTTTAGGAAATATGATTAGTTTAGAAGATATATCCAAGGTTATAGTAGCAACGGTGCCACTTTATGTAGCACTAATATTAGGTTATGGTTCAGTTAGGTGGTGGCGCCTTTTTAAACCTGATCAATGTGATGCTATAAACCGTCTTGTATGTTATTTTACCCTTCCTCTTTTTAACTTAGACTTCACTGCTCATACCAATCCTTTTGAATGGAACTACAAGTTCTTGGCCGCGGATGGCATATCCAAGGTTATCATAGTCGCGGTCCTAGCCTTATGGGGTAGGTGCAGTAATAAGGGAAGCTATTGTTGGTCTATAACCAGCTTTTCGTTGTCTACCTTAACTAATTCACTTGTAGTAGGTGTTCCCTTACTTGGAGCCATGTACGGTCCCCTAGGTGTTAACCTAGTTGTTCAATTTTCTGTCACTCAAGCTATTGTTTGGTTGACGGTGTTGTTATTTGTCCTTGAATTTCGCCAATCTAGGACAGATTTTCCTAGTACCATAAATAACTGTGGCACTAGTCACATAATAGTAAAAGATCCTTCTCAAGTAGTTCATTCTGAAGTCGAAAAACATTCTAGCCTGAAAGATTTGGAAGAAAAAAGCACAGACAATAATGTTGGCGTGACTGTGACGGATACCATGATTAGTAGTAGATCATCATTATTGTCTCTAATGAAGGTAGTTGGGGCTAAGCTTCTTGCTAACCCTAACTCTTATTCTTGCATTATAGGCATTATTTGGGCCTTTTTTGCTTGCAGGTATATATGTATTACATTCGTTGTTAAACATGTTTAGCTAATCTATCTGTACGTTGTTATGATACAAAATTAAAATTTCGTTTTTGGTATGATTATTATTCAAAATTACATTTTTTTTTTTTTTTTTTTTTTATTTTGGGTATGTAGGTTCAATTTTCAGTTGCCAAGCCTTGTGGATGGATCTATATTAATTATGTCAAAAGCTGGGACTGGTACTGCTATGTTTAGTATGGGTAAGCCTAGCATACGCATATATATATATATATATGCGCATACGTATCTTTGTGTTACATGTATAAGAGACAATGTAGGATACTATTTGCGTGTCACTTACTTAAATCGGTTTTTATTAATTAAGAAATCATAAATGTTACTCTGTAATATATATATACATTTATGTGGATGTCCTACAGTAGTATTGAGATTTTTGGATTTGATTTGGCATGTAATACATGAGAAAAGGCATGTTCATGGCTTTGCAAGAGAAACTAATTGCGTGTGGACCAAGGTTGACCATCTTTGGAATGATTTTGAAGTTCATTGCTGGCCCTGCTGCCATGGCTATTGCTTCGGTTCTTGTTGGTTTGCACGGTGATGTTCTACGTGTCGCCATCATCCAGGTACTTCTACATACTTAGTCGTTTGCTCCTTCCTCAAAACCTATCTCAATCACTATCTATCGATTTCGAGCTGATCAATGAGCTAGTCTTATGTCAAACAGTCTAAATATGTATTTCAAGTCTTAAGAATTTGTAAGAGTGCCTATATTAGTGTAGTAGTATTATATATGAGTAATAATTTTTTTTTGTTAATATTATATGTTTTCAGGCAGCATTACCTCAATCTATCACCTCCTTCATATATGCAAAGGAATATGGACTGCATGCGGATGTACTTAGTACTGCGTAAGTTTGTCATTACGTATTTACGTATTAAGCCACACGTACTAATTCAATAATATTATAGTAATACCTCTAAATGCAATTAATTAATTAATTAATTTTGGATTAACATTTTGCAATTTTAGTTTAGCCAATTATATATATATATAGAAAGAGGATCATGTGAAAACTGTTTTCACCGTGAAAACCACAAAAAAAAGTACAATAGAGGTATAAAGGGTACACGTACTTCATTGATGATATTTTCATAAATACTAAAAAAATTGTTGTAAATGTACCTATACCACTTTAGTCTTAATATGTACCGCTTTAAATCTTATATGTACCCTTTTTTGTAGTTTTCACTGTTTTCAGCAAACTTAAGGTTTTTAGTGGATCTTATATATATATATATATATATATATATATATATATATATATATATTCTCATATTTATTTGAATTTGCAGTAGTATGCGACCTTTTTAACAAAAAGCTTATTCCATGAATTTTATATATTTTTCAGGGTAATATTCGGCATGATGGCATCTCTTCCAATTTTGATAGCGTATTATGCAATACTAGAGACATTTCATTCCATATAAAAGTTCTTTCAATTTTTGATCACCAAAATGGTTATGATTAACCAAAGGATCGCAAAGGTTTAACTTGGAATTTTGAGAAAATTATAATGTACACTCTAATTTTCAACAACGTAATTACACATTTTAGTATATTTTAAGGAACAGCTAAAAAAAAATTTTTTTTTAGCTCCGCCATTGTAATATATTACTCGATTAGTCCTTATCCATTGTTCCATGGTTCCCCTGTTTGCGAAAACTTTTGGATCAAGTGGTGTAAAGAGAAAGAGCAAGGTTGCATTAGCCGAATAGCGGTGGACCTTGTCGATCATCAATATTTACTTCAAATTTACCGTGGCTTTTTGTCTATTTTTCGTCAATACTTCCACAACATATAATAGGGTTCCATGTATATTTTTATTTTTATTTTTGGAAATTGTAATGAGTTTGATCTCAATATATAAAGGCAATCAATGAGACGATTTACGCTCAATTATTACATTGAAAAGGCACCCTCGTCGATTTAATAGGGTTTATTCATTAGTATGTTGTGCTAATGTACATGGTATGATGCACAATTACGTTATCATACATGCACCGTACCACGGTGCATGTATGCATTGCACAAGAATTGTATGCTATTTTTATGAGTAATGTAGCTAGTACGCAGGAGATTTGTAATGTGCAATATCGTAGCTTTTAATTTGCTAGTGTGATTAATTATTAAGTCAATGTGAATGAATATGAGATTACGATGTACGGACTCTCGCTACTTAATTGAATTTATGATGCTTAATTAAACAAAACATAATTGTGTTAACCAAAAAATTATTGAGTTAAATTAATTAGGAATATATGAAGCCATTACGTCCTTAAACAAAAATGAATGCCGAAATGGTAAAATAATGTTAACAAATTAAAGCATAAAAATATTACTCATTCAACGTGCAAGAAAATCACTAATTTGCTCCAAAAAAAGCAAATATCGTCCAAATTATCGCAAGAAATGTTGCAAATTACAGAAGATAATCAGCAATTTTGAAAAAACGTTTTATAAAAGGAATCAAATCAAGGCAAAATGCAAAATCACCAATCAAAATTGTTATGTGTTACAAAATTTTTTAGATAATTCCTTTATCAATATTAAATTCAATCAAACTAAAAAAAGGAATTTACTTAAGTGTACTTAAATCTCCATAATTAAGTTGACATATGCTCTTATTATAAAATGGTTACTAATTATCAACTTCTCCATAATTACTGATAAATGTTACTACATACCATCGTATTAACAAAATATCATTTACTCCCTAATTCATTTACTCTCTATAACCACTAAAACCCTTGAAGTTCACCATATACTACTACTATACATTATTTCACCACCATGACTCTTAGTTATCTTTTTTCGATCGTACTCATTTTCTCTTTATTCCACTTGTGTTCGCAATATCAAATGGATTCTAAATTGTCAGAATCATTATCGTCGTCGTCGTTACTATCGTCATTATCTGTTCAAAAATTTATAAATGTTATAAATTTTGGTGCACAAAATGATGGTAAAAATGATGCAACACAAGCATTTCTTAAAGCATGGAATGTTGCATGTAATTCGGTTGTGCCTTCTATATTGTACGTGCCTAAAGGAGAATATTTGTTAAAACCTTTGATTTTTGAGGGTCATTGTAAAAATTCAAATATGATGTTCCAAATTGATGGCACCCTAGTTGCTGCTGATGACTATAATGTATTAGCCACGTCTCGTAGTTGGATTGTCTTTCACCAAATTGATGGCCTTATAATTAAGGGTGGTGTCCTTGATGCTAAGGGCAAGAAGTTGTGGGATTGTAAGGCATCTCAAAAACAATGTCCCATGGGTGCTAGAGTAAGTTATTTTTACCTTCGACTCATTTTGATTTTCATCATATTTGTTGATATAAATATTTAAATTTGACCAATTACTAATATCTTTTGCGCTCGTATTATCTATGATATATATAAGTAAAGTTAATCAAATTAAAGTAGATATTTAAAAATTTGTGTTTTTAGAAAGTTTGTGAAATTATTGTGTTTTATATCATGCCATATTTAATTAATTATTTAGTAGATTATCATAATGTTATATACAAAATACAAAGTACACTTGTATTTTGAGCATGATTGAGTATATAAATGGTTAATGGACATACTAGTAATGAAATTGTCTTGCGATGGATTTTGCATAGTAATAAAAGATGGCTCTAATTGTAGAAGTAATTTCTTTATCGTATAATTTGAACAATTATAGTTGGTTAAAGTTATTATTCACGTGCAAAAATAAGTTACTAACATTGTTGTATTTTAATTTGTTTCCCCTTTCTTTGGAGCAGTCATTGAGCTTTGATAATTCAAAGAATATAGTAATTCAAGGATTGACATCAATCAATAGCCAAATGTTCCACATAACCATTAACGAGTGCCAAGACATAAAAATGACAAGGATGAAAATTTTTGCTCATGCCGATAGCCCTAACACGGATGGCATCCATATAGCACGATCGAGTGGAATTGCAATCATGCAATCTAATATTGGTACGGGTGATGATTGCATTTCTATCGGCCCTAATAATCGAAACATTTGGATTGAAGGCGTACATTGTGGTCCTGGACACGGTATTAGGTATATGATCCCGATCTTATTAAATACGCTCGTAATAGTTTCATAAAAATATGATCTTTACATAATTTGATTTATGGTGTTATGTAAAACAGTATAGGGAGCCTTGGACATGATAAATCAGATGAAGGTGTGACAGTACAAAATGTGACGGTGAAATCCGTATCATTTAGAGGGACATCTAATGGTCTTAGAATCAAGACCTTTTCAACTTCTATTAATGGAAAAGTTAAAGATGTTTATTTTTTGGGGGCCCAAATGGTAAATGTCCAAAACCCAATTATCATCGATCAGAACTATTGCCCACATAACAGCTGCCCTAGTGGACAGGTACGGTCCAGCCCAATAAGAGCCCAATTATTGTTTCAAATTTTTTTTATTATTATTATTATTACTTCAAGTACTAATTTTTTGGTGTATTTATGTTGCATTAATCATATTTTGTAACAGGGATCAAACATACAAATTAGTAATATCGTATACCAGAACATTAATGGGACATCATCTTCTGAAATAGCTTTGATCTTCGATTGTAGTCCTAAGAAGCATTGCATGGGATTGACATTGCAAGATGTTCGTCTCTCTTATCAATCAAAGGTTCCTCGTTGTCAATATCACAATGCGTACGGAAATGTTTTGGGGCATATGGAGTCTTTGAAATGTTTTACACATTAATACTCCTTTTTTTTAAACCCTCGTTTTGTGTTTTAGATGATTAGTGGTAAAATTGTACCCTTAATTACCGTTTTAGTTTTTACCCTTAGTTTTATTTTATTATTTATTTCATTTAAGGATTAGTTTTTTCCTTACACTCTATCTATGACTTACATATGACAATAATGACATTTTTTATCTTCCATTTTTTCCTATCATTTTGATGAAGTTAAAGTATGTGACATAATAATACGACACATACTTCATATCGGGTCAATGTCTATTAATAAAGCATAAATTATTACAACAATAAGTTGGCAATTACATATGTTTTAGAGAATATATTCCATATATGATTAATATTCTATCTCAACATAAATTGTTCTAAAAAACAAAAAGAGCTTGATAAACAAACTCCAACATGAGATAACGTCTCAAATATTCCAACCTACTTAAAATTACGGATTTTGAGCAACAATATCTGACACGAAATTAGCCCAGACCGACTCGTTCCATAATCACCTCCCTAAAGCGCATACATGCTACAAAGGTGAAGCTTGTACACAACTAATTGTGTAAAGAAATAGAAAATGACCACTAATTAGTTATTAACTAATAACAGCATGATGTATGAATGCACAAGTGGACAGATTCAAAATCCTATGGTTCAAATTGCAAAAGTGTGTCAATGATAATTACTTCCATATTAGGATTACGTGATTAGTGGCAAATTAGCAATGAACCAAGGTGGACCCCACTCACCAAAAAGGTTCGACTCTTTTGATCATGATTTATCAAAATTTTGAAACAAAAGCTGATTTAAACGTGTTCTACCACTATCCCAAAAAAAAAAAAAAATGGAATATTCCAAATTATTTAATTTGGAGTAGCACCAATAAGACAATTAAACATAGTAATTGTTTATAATTTGTTCTATTATTTTTTTTCTAAAATATTAATTTATTTCATATAATTATTTTCCTATTTTATATGAAAATAGTGAGTTTTTAAATGTGTGTTTTAACATACCATTAGAAAAACTTTTACAATACATATTATATGATGTATTTACAAACAACAATTATATTTTTCTACCGAATTCCTTACAAATTTCTATTGAATCAAATTACTAAATAAGACCATATAAGGTTTTTATTTTTTTTTTTTTGGTATCGAATCAATTAAACCATCATATAATTTATTTATTTTCTTCTATATATTTACCAAAATTCTAAATTGTGAAACTAATTAGACAGAGATAGAGCATTAAATAATAATTAAAATTGTGTATCTCCTAAACATGGAAATTAATATAATATAATTGACCCAAAACAAGAAAGAAAAAAAATTAATTGCCGGATTAATTATTATTTATTTACTTATTTATCATTTCTAAAGTAAATTACTCAGTACAAACTTATATATATATATATATATTTATATTTATATTTTCTAATTTAAAATACAAACTTCTGGGTTATACACTGAAACAGTTGTATAATCTGAAATTCTGCACCAAAATTCAATCCAACCAATCAAACAAAAACAAACCCACACTTTTCTTGTTTACAGGTAACATAATCTTTGTCTTTCCATATATCAACAAAATATATAAATTTCAATTTTTGTATTTTTATACCTGAAAAAAAAAACATTTTTTTAATTAAAGAAGGCTATTTTTGGCGTTAATTATGAAATTATTTCCCTTGTTCTCCGTTTATAATTTTCTCTCACTTATTTTCTTTCTCAAAAATCTGCAATTTAATTAAAAAAATTCTTCCCCAAATTCAAATTTAATTCCCCTGTAAAAAAGTTTTAATCTTTATTTGATTTTTATTAATGGGGAATTTTAATTTTTTTTTTTGATTGAATTTGTTCTTGGATTGAATTCTAATGATGCATAATTTCAGGGTCAAAAATTTCCCCCTTTTTTGTGGGTTGAATGGTAAAAAGTGAGAAACATTGAAGGGTTTTTGGTAAATGGTTTTGTATTTCTTCATAAAAAATATGATTTTTTCAGTTTAGAAATCTGTTGTAACGCAAATATGGCTGCAAAAAACGTAAGTATTAGTACATTATTTAATTGTTAAAGGTCATTGCTTTTTATTTAATTATTTGTTTAATATCATATACTTTATTTTATTATTTGAATGAAATATAAGTCTTTTGTTAATTATATATATATATATATATATATATATATATATATAGAGTAATTGGACTTATGATTCTGTTTTATTAGTATATGTTTTTGATTATATTAGAGAAAGTTGATGTTTTGTGTAGAAGATCATAATTAAAGAAAAATACTACAATTGATAATTATTTTTTAATTTGTTGTGATCATGAAATTTAAGTTTGCTAATGTTATTATAGTACTCTGTTAAAATTGTCTGTGTAAATTTGATGACTGAATTTCTAGTTATTAACAATGGCCGAATTCGAGTATCAATGATGTTTAAGTCTCTTATGAAAAACGGATTTAGTTAATGAAAATTAGTCCAATGATCACATTAGTAAATCAAGAATTAGCTTGTATTTGTGATGTTTAGCTCTATAGCTTATTGGACAGCAGTGATCATCATGAGTCATGACATGGTTATGTCACCAATGCCGGTGTTGATGAGCTTGCTACGCGTATAAACATAGCGCGTTTTTATCAATAGAGATGAGATGTAGTAGAAGTAGAGCTTGTGATTGTTGCCATAGTCTTGAATGTTGTGTCAACATTTATAAGAGGATATAAGGATGACTCTATTTCTTCAGTTGTTAGCTTGTTATCGTCTTGCTATGGAGGGCATGATTTTAGGCGCGACTAATAATTTGCTAACTGTGTATCACAACATAGGAGAGTAACCTTTTTTTTTATTTATGGATGGTTTATCTTTGAACTAGAAATTACTACAACTTGATTGTTGTTTTTGTTCTAATGCGCGAAGATGTGAATATAGTACTACTAGTGGAGTGGAGTTGGCTGTAAAATTGTAACTCATTCAAAATGTTATTGTATCTTATTGCCTTTTATCTGATGTTCAATGAGATTAGCTTTCTTTTCTTTAAGACTCCGTGAGAGTGATGATACTATGATATGTTGAATGACAGATTGCTGTATTTTCGGATGTAAAAGGCCGAAGAACATGGATGTGCAATGTTTGTCAGGCAGCTTCTGCAATTATTCTTATTTATGTGCTAGGAAGCGTTTTTATTTTACCGGTTTACAGACAGGTATCTTCTGTGACTCTGAATTCATGTAGTTGTACGACACACTTTGTGCTTCTGCTTACAACAAACCTTGTTTTCGCGTGTAGGATACTCCTAAAGTGGCAGTAGCTGGAAGTATGGACATATTACTAGGCAATGGATGTGAGGTCTGTTTCTATACCTTTAGCAATTCTTGATTAAGTCGCCATTTATCTTATGCTTTTTTTTCTTCTGTTAGAATCGGTGCAGACCTCGTGGAAGCGAGTCATTGCCTGAAGGTATTGTTGCCAAGAATTCTAACTTAGAAATGCGACCATTATGGGGTCTACCAAAGGTAAATTTTGTTTCTTCATGTTAGTCTACCTACTGAACGCGTTTGCAATCCTAAATGCTGGAATATGATTTCGTATGTGTCATGAAGTACTCCGTATTTCACTAATTGTAATTTACTTGAACAGAAAAGTAATTCATCACATAATTTGCTGGCAATGGCTGTTGGGATAAAGCAAAATCAACTTGTGAATGCAATGGTTAGCAAGGTAATTATCTACAGCCATGTTTTCGCGGGCTTACTGCTCTAACACAGATAGTGTTGTATTAGTATTACATATGAATTCTTCTTTTCTGTGGTCATTGCAGTTTCTGTCAAATGGCTTTTCCGTTATGCTATTTCATTATGATGGTAATGTTAATTACTGGAAGGGGTTTTGGTGGAATGATCGTGTCATACACGTATCTGCAATCAATCAAACTAAATGGTATTACTCTGGATTTATCAAACTATTCTCGATTTCACTTGTACTGCATACTCTATTATGTTCAGTTCCTTGCAGGTATCATGTCAAATAGTTTTGTATCTGATATCAGATTAATTGCAGATGTTCTGACTTGCTCAGGAATTTTATGATGATATAGGTGGTTTGCAAAGCGATTCATGCACCCAGATGTAGTTGCTGCCTATGAACATATTTTTCTTTGGGACGAAGATCTTGGAGTAGAAGATTTTGATCCTTTACGGTGGGTAATTGGATTGATCACATAATGTTTGTTTCACAAACGATGTATGAAAGTTTTGTGATTAGTAATGAGCTGATCTTATGATGTTTGTTTCGTAGACTATGAGCCAAACTTATAGTATTAACCTGTCAAATATAAGTATTATTGTTTACAGCTCTATATCATTATTGTAGATATTTGTCGATCATTAAAGAGGAGGGACTTCAAATCTCCCAGCCTGCACTTGACGGTAACAAATCAGAGGTGCATCATCAAATCACTGCCCGTGGCAGGAGAAAAAGAGTTCACAGGTTATACTCGATACTTAATGTTTCACTCCGGCATCTGAAAGTTCCAACATAAGTGTGGCTGCTTTTTTTCTTTTTGCTTGCCAATTAAACATGTAGACCTTCTACATTTCTGCACAATCATCTCTTTAGCCATAAACTTATCTCTTGAAAAGCCAGCTAAAAGCTTACATATTAACGTATATGGCATAGTGCAGATTCATTTTGCTTCCATTTTGCTAATTTTAAAGCCATTTCATGAATCACAGGAGAATGTACAAGCAAGGCGAATGTGATGAAGACAGTAAAGGCCCTCCTTGTACCGGGTAATTACTTGCCAGTATCAGCTACAATTAATAGAAATGAAATAAAAGAATAGATGAGGAAGATGATTCAGTGATAGATAATATAACTAGGTTGCAAGGTGCAAACTATTTACAAAGCTTTTGTTGTGTTGCAGATGGATAGAAGTCATGGCTCCGGTGTTTACACGACCAGCATGGCGTTGTGTATGGTACATGATTCAGGTATTGGCGTTTTATAGCCTATAGCTTGCTTTCTGTACAGAAGATATGGAATTTATGTACTTTTTACCCATGTAATTCATGATTTTATATTGCTGGCATTGCTGTGAATTCCCATTACAAAACATGGTATTACCTATCAATTATTCAAACCTATGTTGTTTCATATTTGTGGTGAATTAAGAAGACTCATTGATCGTACTGGTGTCGCCTTTAGAAGATTAATAAAGAGTTAACTGGTTTCTGAACAACTTTCTTCAGTGCCATTTTTTATGTTACACTTTCAAATATGCCCAAATTATTCATATTGTTGTTCTATTTGTTTTACAGAATGACTTGATTCATGCTTGGGGTTTGGACATGCAGCTCGGATATTGTGCTCAGGCAAGTTCGTGATGATTGTACTCTGTCACACAATTTTGAGCACTTTCCTCCGCTATTGTTTTAGTAACAAGGGCTTTTTACGCAGGGTGATCGCACCAAAAATATTGGTGTTGTTGATTCCGAGTATGTAGTTCATCATGGCCTGCCTACATTAGGGGAGCCATCTGGAAAAAAGGTTTGAAACAGTTCATTTCTCATTAACCTTTACTTTCCTAGCTAAATTAAGGAAACCATCAGTCAGACGAATTATGTGGAGGCGTGGATTGATATTTTCTTACCATGTAGATGTAGTAACCTTCTCGATCCCTCAATGTATCTAACAATTTCCGATATTCTATTTTGCAGCTTAGGCTTCATACACTTGACAAGAGGGTGGAAGTAAGTTTTCGAACTCTTACTTTCCTAATCATATATATTCTTATCACAAGACGGATATTCAAACATGAAGAATAGCAAAAATAGACATCAGAGATTGATAACAGTTCTTTGATATTGCTCAGGTGAGAAGACAGTCATACAATGAGTACAAAGTCTTCAGAAGGCGATGGGCAAAAGCTGCCTCAACCGATGAATGTTGGACGAATCCCTATCCAGAACCGATGAAGCCAATCTTACGATAACAGTTACAGAACATAGAAACGCCATAACATACAGACATACACAGTTGTATAAATACAGCAGCATTTTCAGAACTGAAGTCTGCTTATTATGGCTCAGATAACACCAATTTTTATTGTACAGAAGAGTTGTATACATCCCAACGACAATTCAATGGGATTGAGTCATGTACTTGGCCTGTACACGAAAGTGCAAAATTTATACAACTGAAAGTACATGATTGATTTTTTGAACAACTTGATATGATATTACTAGGCCATTTATCATATCATACTGTCGTACATGACCATTTCATAGCACACCAATGTTCTGTAATTTGAACCATTTGGTCATGGTTAGCTAATGCAGTACCATCAACCGAACTTGAGCTTTACGTAAAATCTTAAATTTTAATTGCTTAATGGTGTAATGTACTAATGTATATCCGTTTTAGTACTTGATTTAAAATAAAATCTTAACATACTCCGTATTAACATCTTATAATTTTAATTGCTTGCATGGACATAATCAAGTCGCTAAGTATAATTACCAAATACGGAGTACATCTAACCATTTCTTCGGTTGCAATGATATACTTCGTATCAAATAATCACCATCTCATAGTATGTTGAAATGATCTTTCAAATCCCAAGTAACTAGACCATGAAGGGCAAGGAATTCATGTCAAGCTAGTTTGATTTAGGGACTAAACCCCATCTACAGTGTTGTGAAAATGTGGTTTGTTTGCTTGTCCAAACCATACCAAATCGAATAATGGTCACACTGCTATATAAATAATATCTTTAAAAAACATAGAATTCTTTATATAAAAAAAAATAATACCAAGTACGATATTAATGTTACATAATGAATTTATTTTTAACGAGTCAATGGATTTAGGTGATAACTCAATTGAATAATGCACAGAGTACATTACCAAAGTGTGGTCTACATTAAAGAAGAGCTTTTGCAATGAAGTAGCACAAATAATAGGGCAATAGATTGTTTTTGTAGCGCTCCCACTTTATGTCTCAACAAACTCATTCAACTACCACCCACTTCAACAATTGATATTTGGGAATATGGAGGCTATCCTTTCTTCAATAGTCCCCACTACACATTGTGGATTATGATATTGTTGGATCATCTTCAACAAACTTCATTGATATTGAGTTGAGTTCACCACACCACATAATCGTCGCGAGTTTAGCATCACAAAATATAACATAATACCTTTAGTGTTGTTTATATGCGTATGATATATTTCAAAGAATTCTAATGTTTTAAAAAATATATCTTTCTAAGATTTTCGTGAAAGGTTGTTTTGTAGAACTAAATGGTCACAAAGAGCGTAGAATTTAACAGGTCAAATTAGTTGGTTAGAACTTCGAGAGGGATAGCCAAGACATGTGAATAGATATCCTTATTTGGGGCTCGCGATCAAATAAAGGTTCAAAAAGGATAGTTTCCCACCAAAAGTTTAAAAGGAAGTTCTTTTGATGGTTTATGTTAATCTGGGTATAATGCAAGAGACTATGTTGATGGTAACGTGAAGGTGACTACAATGTTCATGAATGACAATGATCGCTATGCAGGACAATGTTTCACAACATACATGGTCGCACTAAAATAATTCAAGAGACCCAGCCTTCATATAATTATGCATACACGCCTAATGCTCGTCTAATGCTTAATGCCTCATACTATCAAACAAAGTATCGAATACAAAGTCTTTTATACATGCTGATAATGGCAGTGTCTAGGGTTGCATATGCTTTCAACTTGCTATGGCACACCAGCCCCGACAGCCACAGCGAAAGATGCTTGCATAAGGATTTGATCCTGGCGATAGAGAGACCACTAGTCTACGACCACACCCTCAGTCTAGTGTAAAGTCATTCTTAATGAGTAATGACAAACCAAAAATTTTGTAGCAAATACAGAGTATATATCATGCATGAAAACATTAATAACGTAGGACAAATTGAGTACATGGGTCTACACTCTACATGCTAAATTACTCCGTCTGTACCTTCTTTCAAAAAATATACCGTTGTTAAACGACTTCCAATTCTTTTCACAAGCATGAATAAGTTCCTTTGTACTTAAATATAACAATTCTGAAATTAGAGACAGAAAAATAAATATTTGGTAGTAAAGTCTTTAGGCAAAGTCTGAACACAACCCCCCGACATAACAAGCTAGAAGGCACCAAACTCTCATCATTTTTGAGTTAGTGAGTCTTGCTTAAACATCTCTAACAGCCATCATACTTGAATATCGACAACCCCAAGGCCAACCCCCTATCGCTTGAGCTCTAACATCTATAAGTCTAGCTAAAACACCTCTAACAGCCACCATACGGATACTGACACCCCCATCCCCTACCGTTTAAACTCCTTGAACTCTACCATCTATGAGTCTCGCATAAACACCTTGAACAGCCACCATACGGAGATACCGACACAGTGACACCCCCATCCCCTATTTCTTAAACTCTACCATCTAGAAGTCTCGTTTAAACATCCCTAACAGCCACCATACTGAGATACCGACACCCCCACCCCCTATTGAACCATCCATCTACTCTCACGGACAAAAAACACATCTATATGAGTATAATCGGTATATGACCATCACTATTAGTCAAAATAGCAAATATATACGGATATACCAATTAATCAATTATGGAGTAGCTAGCAACATGTCCTCAGCCTAGTCACAGCTCATTTAAGTGAGTTCTAAGATTTAGGTTAGGTAGACTAACCAATACTTGGCCTACCACAAGCGACGTTTCTTATAATCTTCCGATCACAAGACTAGATCCTACTAGGGCTCTCGGGATTGTGGCTGTGTAGAATGATTCATTTATCCACTCTCCCAAAAACTACCCTTATCTCCTAAGACCCACAGCTAATACAATCCACATAACATTTTGGTGATATGAAAGGGCTATTAGAAATATCACAAACATACCATTAGATTAGAATAGAATGTCTTATTACCTAGACATCATTTGTCGAAAAGACACCCCTTTAAAGCATTTTTATTCATCCTTATCTTAACTTGCTAAATAAGCTAAAGATTGTTCTTCAAACTCAACCTCACTTCCTTAACAAGCTAAAGTGACCAATGTCGAAAAAGGCAACAATGAACAACCAATGACACAACAAAATTAAACTTCATAATGCATAGAAAACAAAACAATAAACCAAAGAAGATTTCATAATTACATTCAATCATTCTTTTAAGTCCACTAAACAAGGAATCAAATATCCTAAACATTATAATAACAAAAGTAAGCATGAGATAAACAAATACTTATCATAAACTTGTATAATCCTCAATTACAATAATCACAATCTCCACTATGCACCTTAATTAACTAGTACTACTAAAGACATTAAAAAAAAAAAAAAAAAAAAAAAAAAATTTTGGATGCCTCATATATGGACGTGCCTAAAGAGAGAATATTTGTTAAAACTTTGATTTTTGAGGGTCATTGTAAAAATTCAAATATGTGTTCCAATTGATGGCACTAGTTGCTGCTGATGACTATAATGTATTAGCCACGTCTCGTATTGGATGTTCTTTACACCAAATTGAGGGCCTTATAATTAAGGGTGGTGTCCTTGATGCTAAGAGGCAAGAAGTTGTGGGATTGTAAGGCACTCAAAAACAAGTCCCAGGGTGCTAGAGTAATTATTTTACCTTCGATCATTTGATTTTCATCATATTTGTTGATATAAATATTTAAATTTGACCAATTACTAATATCTTTTGCGCTCGGTATATCTAGATGTATATAAGTAAAGTTAATCAAATTAAAGTAGATATTTAAAAATTTATGTTTTTAGAAAGTTTGTGAAATATTGTGTTTTATATCATGCCATATTTAATTAATTATTTAGTGATTATCATAATGTTATATTACAAAATACAAAGTACACTTGTATTTTGAGCATGATTGAGTATATAAATGGTGTAATGGACATACTAGTTAGGAAATTGTCTTGCGATGGATTTTGCATAGTAATAAAGAGGCTCTCAATTGTAGAAGTAATTTGTTTATCGTATAATTTGAACAATTATATGTGTTAAAGTTATATTCACGTGCAATAAAAAGTTACTAACATTGTTGTATTTTATTTGTCCCCTTTCTTTGGAGCAGTCATTGAGCTTTGATAATTCAAAGAATATAGTAATTCAAGGATTGACATCAATCATAGCCAAATGTTCCACATAACCATTAACGAGTGCCAAGCATAAAAATGACAAGGATGAAAATTTTGCTCATGCGATAGCCCTAACACGGATGGCATCCATATAGCACGAGAGTGGAATTGCACATCATGCATCTAATATTGGTACGGTGATGATTCATTTCTATCGGCCCTAATCATCGAAACATTTGGATTGAAGGCGTACATTGTGGTCCTGGACAGGTATTAGGTATATGATCCCGATCTTATTAAATACGCTCGTAATAGTTTCATAAAATATGATCTTTACATAATTTGATTTATGGTGTTATGGAAAACATTATAGGGAGCCTGGACATGATAAATCAGATGAAGGTGTGACAGTACAAATGTGACGGTGAAATCCGTATCATTTAGAGGGAAAATAATGGTCTTAGAATCAAGACCTTTTCAACTTCATTAATGGAAAAGTTAAAGATGTTTATTTTTTGGGGGCCCAAATGGTAAATGTCCAAAACCCAATTATCATCGATCAGAAATATTGCCACAATAACAGCTGCCCTAGTGGACAGGTACGGTCCAGCCCAATAAGAGCCCAATTATTGTTTCAAATTTTTTTTATTTAGTATTATTATTACTTCAATACTTATTTTGTGTGTATTTAGTTGCATTAATCATATTTTTGAACAGGGATCAAACATACAAATTAGTATATCGTATACCAGAACATTAATGGGACATCATCTTCTGAAATAGCTTTGATCTTCGATGTAGTCCTAAGAAGCATTGCATGGGATTGACATTGCAAGATGTTCGTCTCTCTTATCAATCAGGTTCCTCGTTGTCAATATCACAATGCGTACGGAAATGTGGGGATATGGAGTCTTTGAAATGTTTTATACATTAATACTCCTTTTTTAAACCCTCGTTTGGGTTTTAGATGATTGTGGTAAAATGTACCCTTAATTACCGTTTTAGTTTTACCCCTAGTTTTATTTTATTATTATTCATTTAAGGAATAGTTTTTCCTTACACTTATATGACTTACATATGACAATAATGAACATTTTTAATCTTCCATTTTTTCTCTATTTGATGAAGTTAAGTATGTGACATAAAAATACGAACATACTTCATATCGGGTCAATGTCTATTAATAAAGCATAAATTATTACAACATAAGTGGCAATTACATATTTTTAGAGAATATATCCATATAGATTAATATTCTATCTCAACATAAATTGTTCTAAAAAACAAAAAGAGCTTGATAAACAAACTCCAACATGAGATAACGTCTCAAATATTCCAACCTACTTAAAATACGGATTTTGAGCAACATATCTGACTACGAAATTAGCCCAGAACGACCGTTCCATAATCACCTCCCTAAAGCGCATACATGCTACAAAGGTGAAGCTTGTACACAACTAATTGTGGAAAGAAATAGAAAATGACCACTAATTAGTTATTAACAAAACAGCATGATGTATGAATGCCCAAGTGGACAGATTCAAAATCCTATGGTTCAAATTGCGCAAAAGTGTGTCAATGATAATTACTTCCATATTAGGATTACGTGATTAGTGGCAAATTAGCAATGAACCAAGGTGGACCCCACTCACCAAAAAGGTTCGACTTTTTGATCATGATTTATCAAAATTTTGAAACAAAAGCTGATTTAAACGTGTTCTACCACTATCCCAAAAAAAAAAAAAATGGAATATTCAAATTATTTAATTTGGAGTAGCACAATAAGACAATTAAACATAGTAATTGTTATAATTTGTTCTATTATTTTTTTTAAAATATTAATTATTCATATAATTATTTCTATTTTATATGAAAATAGTGAGTTTTAAATGTGTGTTTTTAACATACCATTAGAAAACTTTACAATACAATTATATGATGTATTTACAAACAACATATATTTTTCTACCGAATTCTTACAAATTTCTATTGAATCCAATTACTAAATAAGACCCATAAGGTTTTTATTTTATTTTTTTTGGTATCGCAAATAACCATCATATAATTTATTTATTTTCTTCTATATTACCAAAATTCTAAATTGTGAAACTAATTAGACAGAGATAGAGCATTAAATAATAATTAAAATTGTGATCTCCTAAACATGGAAATTAATATAATATATTGACCCAAAACAAGAAAGAAAAAAAATTAATTGCCGGATTAATTATTATTATTTACTTATTTATCATTTTCTAAAGTAAATTACTCAGTACAAACTTATATATATATATATATTTATATTTATTTTATATTTCTAATTTAAAATACAAACTTTGGGATACACTGAAACAGTTGTATAATCTGAAATTCTGCACCAAAATTCAATCCAACAATCAAACAAAACAAACCCACACTTTCTTGTTTACAGGTAACAATATCTTTGTCTTTCATATATCAACAAAATATATAAATTCAATTTTTGTATTTGTATACCTGAAAAAAAAAAACATTTTTTAATTAAAGAAGGTATTTTTGGCGTTAATATGAAATTATTTCCCTTGTTCTCCGTTTATAATTTTCTTCACTTATTTTCTTTCTCAAAATCTGCAATTTAAGTAAAAAACTTCCCAAATTCAAATTTAATTCCCCTGTAAAAAGTTTTAATCTTATTTGATTTTATTAATGGGGAATTTAATTTTTTTGATTGAATTTGTTCTTGGATTGAATTCTAATGATGCATAATTTCAGGGTCAAAAATTTCCCCCTTTTGTGGGTTGAATGGTAAAAGTGAGAAACATTGAAGGGTTTTGGTAAGGTTTTGTATTCTTCATAAAAAATATGATTTTTTCAGTTTAGAAATCTGTTGTAACGCAAAAATGGCTGCCCACAAAAACGTAAGTATTAGTACATTATTTAATTGTTAAAGGTCATTGCTTTTATTTAATTATTTGTTTAATCATATCTTTTTTTATTATTTAATGAAATATAGTCTTTTGTAATTATATATATATATATATATTATAGAGTTATTGGACTTATGTTCTGTTTTATTAGTATATGTTTTTGATTTATTAGAGAAGTGATGTTTGTGTAGAAGATACTAATTAAAGAAAAATACTACAATTGATAAATTTTTTTATTGTTGTGATCATGAAATTTAAGTTTGCTAATGGTATTATAGTACTCTGTTAAATGTCTGTGTAAATTTGATGACTGAATTTCTAGTTATTAACAATGGCCGAATTCGAGTATCACATGATGTTTAAGTCTCTTATGAAAACGGATTTAGTTAATGAAAATTAGTCCAATGATCACATAGTAAATCAAGAATTAGCTTGTATTGTTGATGTTTAGCCCTATAGCTTATTGGACGCGTGATCATCATGAGTCATGACATGGTTATGTCACCAATGCCGGTGTTGATGAGCTTGCTACGCGTATAAACATAGCGCGTTATCAATAGAGTGAGATGTAGTAGAAGTAGAGCTGTGATTGTTGCCATAGTCTTGTGTGTGTCAACATTTAAAGAGGATATAAGGATGACTCTATTTCTTCAGTTGTAGCTTGTTATCGTCTTGCTATGGAGGGCATGATTTTAGGCGCGACTAATAATGTAACTGTGTATCACAACATAGGAGAGTAACCTTTTTTTTTTTTTTAGGATGGTTATCTTTGAACAGAAATTACTACAACTTATTGTGTTTTTTTCTCTGCGCGAGATGTGAATATGTACTACTAGTGGGAGTGGAGGTTGGCTGTAAAATTGTAACTCATTCAAAATGTATTGTGATTTATTGCCTTTTATCTGATTTCAATGAGATTATGTTCTTTTCTTTAAGACTCCGTGAGAGTGATGATACTATGATATGTTGAATGACAGATTGCTGTATTTTCGGATGTTAAAGGCCGAAGACAGGTGTGCAATGTTTGTCAGGCAGCTTCCGCAATTATTCTTATTTTGTGCTAGGAAGCGTTTTTATTTTACCGGTTTACAGAGGTATCTTCTGTGACTCTGAATTCATGTAGTTGTACGACACACTTTGTGCTTCTGCTTACAACAACCTGTTTTCGCGGTAGGATACTCCAAAGTGGCAGTAGCTGGAAGTATGGACATATACTAGGCATGGATGTGAGGTCTTCTATACTTTAGCAATTCTTGATTAAGTCGCCATTTTCTATGCTTTTTTTCTTCTGTTGAATCGTGCAGACCTCGTGGAAGCGAGTCATTGCTGAAGGTATTGTTGCCAAGAATTCTAACTTAGAAATGCGACCATTATGGGTCTACCAAAGGTAAATTTTGTTCTTCATGTTAGTCTACCTACTGAACGCGTTTGCAATCCTATAATGCTGGAATATGTATTTGTATGTGTCATGAAGTACTCCGTATTTCACTTATGTAATTTACTTGAACAGAAAAGTAATTCATCACATAATTTGCTGGCAATGCGTGTTGGGATAAAGCAAAATCAACTTGTGAATGCAATGGTTAGCAAGGTAATTATCTACAGCCATGTTTTCGCGGGCTTACTGCTCTAACCACAGATGTGTTGTATTAGTATTACATTGAATTCTTCTTTTGTGGTCATTGCAGTTTCTGTCAAATGGCTTTTCCGTTATGCTTTCATTATGATGGTAATGTTATTACTGGAAGGGGTTTTGGTGGAATGATCGTGTCCATACACGTATTGCCAATCAATCAAACTAAATGGTATTACTCTGGATTTATCAAACTATTCTCGATTTCACTTGTACTGCATACTCATTATGTTCAGTTTCCTTGCAGGTATCATGTCAAATGTTTGTATCTGAATCAGATTAATTGCAGATGTTCTGACTTGCTCAGGAATTTTATGATGATATAGGTGGTTTGCAAAGCGATTCATGCACCCAGATGTAGTTGCTGATAGAACATATTTTTCTTTGGGACGAGATCTTGGAGTAGAAGATTTTGATCCTTTACGGTGGGTATTGGATTAGAACATAAGTTGTTTCACAAACGATGTATGAAAGTTTTGTGATTAGTAATGAGCTGATCTTATGATGTTTGTTTGTAGACTATGAGCCAAACTTATAGTATTACCTGTCAAATATAAGTATTATTGTTTACAGCTCTATATCCTTATTGTAGATATTTGTCGATCATTAAAGAGGAGGGACTTCAAATCTCCCAGCCTGCATTGACGGTAACAAATCAGAGGTGCATCATCAAATCACTGCCCGTGGCAGGAGAAAAGAGTTCACAGGTTATAATCGATACTTAATGTTTCACTCGGCATCTGAAGTTCCAACATAAGTGTGGCTGCTTTTTTCTTTTTGCTTGCCAATTAAACATGTAGACCTTCTACATTTCGACACAATCATCTCTTTAGCCATAAACTTATCTCTTGAAAAGCCAGCTAAAGCTTACAATTAACGTATATGGCATAGTGCAGATTCATTTTGCTTCCATTTTGCTAATTAAGCCATTTACTGAATCACAGGAGATGTACAAGCAAGGCGAATGTGATGAAGACAGTAAAGGCCCTCCTGTACCGGTAATATTGCCAGTATCAGCTACAATTAATAGAAATGAAATAAAAGAATAGATGAGGAAGATGATTCAGTGATGATATATAACTAGGTTGCAAGGTGCAAACTATTTACAAAGCTTTTGTGGTTGGATGGATAGAAGTCATGGCTCCGGTGTTTACACGACCAGCATGGCGTTGTGTATGGTACATGATTCAGGTATTGGCGTTTTTAGCCTATAGCTTGCTTTGTGACAGAAGATATGGAATTTATGTACTTTTACCCAGTTAATATGATTTATATTGCTGGCATTGCTGTGAATTCCATTACAAAACATGGTATTACTATCATTATTAAACCTATGTGTTTCATATTTGTGGTGATAAGAAGACTCATTGATCGTAATGGTGTCGCCTTAGAAGATTAATAAAGAGTTAACTGGTTTCTGAACAACTTTCTTCAGTGCCATTTTTATGTTACATTTCAAATATGCCCAAATTATTCATATTGTTGTTCTATTTGTTTACAGAATGACTTGATTCATGCTTGGGGTTGGACATGCAGCTGATATTGTGCTCAGGCAAGTTCGTGATGATTGTACTCTGTCACACCAATTTTGAGCACTTTCCTCCGCTATTGTTTTAGTAACAAGGGCTTTTTACGCAGGGTGATCGCCACCAAAAATATTGGTGTTGTTGATTCCGAGTATGTGTTAATCATGGCCTGCCTAATTAGGGGAGCCATCTGGAAAAAAGGTTTGAAACAGTTCATTTCTCATTAACCTTTATTTCCTAGCTAAATTAAGGGAACCATCAGTCAGACGAATTTGTGGAGGCGTGGATTGATATTTTCTTACCATGTAGATGTAGAACCTTCTCGATCCTCAATGTTAACAATTTCCGTATTCTATTTTGCAGCTTAGGCTTCATACACTGACAAGAGGGTGGAAGTAAGTTTTCGAACTCTTACTTCCTAATCATATATATTCTTATCACCAGGGGATTTCAAACCATGAAGAATAGCAAAAATAGACATCAGAGATTGAACATCTTTGATTTGCTCAGGTGAGAAGACAGTCATACAAGAGTACAAAGTCTTCAGAAGGCGATGGGCAAAAGCTGCCTCAACCGATGAATGTTGGACGAATCCCTCATCACCGAACCATGAAGCCAATCTTACGATAACAGTTACAGAACATAGAAACGCTAACATACAACATACACAGTGTATAAATACAGCAGCATTTCAGAACTGAAGTCTGCTTATTAGGCTCAGATAACACCAATTTTATTGTACAGAAGAGTTGATACATCCAACGACAATTCAATGGGATTGAGTCATGTACTTGGCCTGTACACGAAAGTGCAAATTTATACAACTGAAAGTACATGATTGATTTTTTGAACAACTTGATAGATATTTACTAGGCCATTTATCATATCATACTGTCGTATGACCATTTCATAGCACACCAATGTTCTGAATTTGAACCATTTGGTCATGGTTAGCTAATGCAGTACCATCAACCGAACTTGAACTTTACGTAAAATCTTAAATTTTAATTGCTTAATGGTGTAGTACTAATGTATATCCGTTTAGTACTTGATTTAAAATAAAATCTTAACATACTCCGTATTAACACTCTTAATTTAATTGCTTGCATGGACTACTAAGTCGCTAAGTATAATTACCAATATCGGAGTACATCTAACCATTTCTTCGGTTGCAATGATATATTACAATATAAATAACCATCTCATAGTATGTTGAAATGATCTTTCAAATCCCAAGTAACTGAGACATGAGAGCAAGAATTCATGTCAAGCTAGTTTGATTTAGGGACTAAACCCCATCTACAGTGTTGTGAAAATGTGGTTTGTTTGCTTGTCCAAACCATACCAAATCGAATAATGGTCACACTGCTATATAAATAATATCTTTAAAAAACATAGAATTCTTATATAAAAAAAATAATACCAAGTACGATATTAATGTTACATAATGAATTTATTTTTAACGGTCAATGGATTAGGTGATAACTCAATTGAATAATGCACAAGGTACATTACCAAAGTGTGGTCTACATTAAAGAAGAGCTTTTGCAATGAAGTAGCACAAATAATAGGGCATAGATTGTTTTTTGTAGCGCTCCCACTTTATGTCTCAACAAACTCATTCAACTACCCCACTTCAACAATTGATATTTGGGAATATGGGGCTATCCTTTCTTCAATAGTCCCCACTACACATTGGATATGATATGTTGGATCATCTTCAACAAACTTCATTGATATTGAGTTGAGTTCACACACCCACATATCGTCGCGAGTTTAGCATCACAAAATATAACATAATACTTTAGTGTTGTTATATGCGTATGATATATTTCAAAGAATTCTATGTTTTAAAAAATATATCTTTCTAAGATTTTCGTGAAAGGTGTTTTGTAGAACTAAATGGTCACAAAGAGGGATGTAACAGGCAATTAGTTGGTTAGAACTTCGAGGGGATAGCCAGACATGTGAATAGATATCCTTATTTGGGGCTCGCGATCAAATAAAGGTTCAAAAAGGTAGTTTCCCCCCAAAAGTTTAAGGAGTTCTTTTGATGGTTTATGTAATCTGGTTATGCCGAGACTATGTGATGGTACGTGAAGGTGGACTCATTCATGTGCTGTGTCATGGGGCATGTTTACACATGACTATGGATCGACTCCCTCATGCCAACCACCCACCTTCATATATTATGCTCTCCCGTTCTCCTGCTCGTCTAAGTTCTAAGCCTCCCCCGATCTATCAAACCACGTGGTAACTGCGGATAGGCATGTCTGTATCAGTGCTGATACTGGCACGGATGTCCATAGAGTTGCCATGCCCCGCTTCACTCTGCGTATGGGAACCAGCCACCGCGCCCCGACATCGAAACCCGGAGAGGGTGCTTGGCGATGAAGGGCATGATGGGCCCTGCGCGGACGAGCGCCTAGCTGCTACGACCCCACACCCTCGTCTAGTGTCAAATCCTTATCCTGATATGCAACCAAAAATTTTTAGACAATCGAGTACTATCTCATGCCCTGAAACTACTATAACGGTCGGACAACATTGATCCATGGGTCCTACACTCTACATGCGCTAAATTACTCCGTCTGTACCTCTTGTCTTTCAAAAATACTACCTGTGTTAAACGACTCCATTCCTTTCACAGCATGAGCGTACACATAGCAGACTCAAGTGCTCTTGTGACGGAGCCACTTAATATACCGCTTCATGATAGATTATCAGGAGAAACTCATAAACTTGGTAGCGGGCTAAGCTCGCTTGGCGAACTGCAACGACAATCCCGCCCGAACACGTAAGCAGCCCTAGCCACCAGGCACCAACTTACGCTCATATATTGATTAGGAGTTAACGGTGCTTCAAACAGTACTTAGAAACATAGATTGAATATGGGAGACGAAAATAGACGCCCTGAAGGACGCCACGCACTGAGCCGCCTGACGAACTACCTGAGTAGGTTCAGACCGTTACCTCGCAAGTATTCCGCGCGTAAGAGCGCGACTCTGCGTTTAGACCAGCCACCATAACGGATACTGACACCCCCATCCACACTTAGTCCCGTCTGATCGGAGAACAGGGGAAGGGACAGGTCTCTCGACTTCCACCGACACTTTTACAATCTATGATCTGCATAAACACCTTGAACAGCACCACCATACGGATGTACGACCCAGTGACACCCCATCCCTATTTCTAAACTCTACCATCTAGAAGTCTCGTTTAAACATCCCTAACAGCACCATACTGAGATACCGACACCCCCCACCCTATGAACCATCCATCTACTCTCACGAACAAAAAAAAATCTATATGAGTAATCGGTATATGACCATCATATTAGTCAAATAGCACAATATATACGGATATACCAATTAATCAATTATGGAGAGCTAGCAACATGTCCTCAGCCTAGTACAGCTCATTTAAGTGAGTTCTAAGATTTAGGTTAGGTAGACAACAATACTTGGCCTACCACAAGCGACGTTTTTATAATCTTCCGATCAAAGAACTAGATCCTACTAGGTGTTCGGGATTGTGGCTGTGTAGAATGATTCATTTATCCACTCTCCCAAAAACTACCCTTATCTCCTAAGACCCACAGCTATACAATCCATAACATTTTGGTGATATGAAAGGCTATTAGAATATCACAAACATCATTAATACCGTACCATTAGATTAGAATAGAATGTCTTATTACTAGACATCATTTGTCGAAAGACAACCCCTTTAAAGCATTTTTATTATCTATCTTAACTTGCTAATAAGCTAAAGATGTTCTTCAAACTCAACCTCACTTCCTAACAAGCTAGTGACCAATTCGAAAAAGGCAACAATGAACAACCAATGACACAACAAATTAAACTTCATAATGCATAGAAACAAAACAATAAACCAAAGAAGATTTCATAATTACATTCAATCATTCTTTTAAGTCCACTAAACAAGGAATCAATATCCTAAACATTATAATAACAAAAGTAAGCATGAGATAAACAAATACTGATCATAAACTTGTATAATCCTCAATTACAATATCACATCTAAACTATGAACACTTAATTAACTAGTACTACTAAAGACATT
>PYUH01003977.1:143361-222106 GCA_016808085.1 Suaeda aralocaspica
TAGTGCAAAAAACAAACTAATCTACACCTTAAATCTTTTGGTCACTCTTTTTCCAGGCAAACTTTTGCTACTTCCATTAAAAAAATTGATCTTTTATTTTGGTCAATAATGTTTTGACTCAACTCCCAATAAGATGATCAGCCAATGACCCAATCATCGAAAGTGCAACCTTACCGAAAATGCATGGAATAGCTTGCGTCCCTAGTAAAATAGTATTAATATATGTTAATTGTATAAAATACAACAATTAACAATAAACATATAATGAAGATAATTGAGACAAAAAAAATAGAGCAAAAACAGATATTCTTCATTTCTTCCCATTCACATTTCCAAAAGGAGATTCACATTTCAGAACCCAAATTATGTGAAATTGAAATAATATAAATTTTTTTTTAATGAAATTTATTCTTATTTGAGGTTTTCTCAAATATGGATCCAAGGCAATTACAGACCTAGGAGTGAAAGAACGAATCCAAAGGTCTGTTGGTATGTTGCAATTGATGGGGCATAACAACAAGGTGAAGGTAAACAATAAACCTTTAGCTCCACAACAGATACATGGTGCACAAATCTGGAAACTTCCCAAGCTTTCTCTTGTTTCATTCATACATCATCTTCTCTACTTCTCTTCCATTTTCAAGGGTTAATTTCACATCCCTTTTTCAATTGCTACATTTGTCACTTTGTTGGTGAGTGAAGTACACAGTTCATTTGTCGTTCTCAAGCAAAAGATTCAATTTTTTTACCACAACACCAAATTAAAAAAAGCAAAAAATACCAATTATGAGAATACACACCTAAATTGAGATTCCACTAATTGAGCCAAAAAGATTGCATTTTGGAGCATCCACCACAAATGAGCAAAAAAAAAAATCAATTTTGAGACTACCCCTAAATTTCACAAATAAAAATCAATTTTGAAACATACCCACCTACTGGAACAAAGGTTCAATTTTGAACATACCCACAAAAATTAAGGCAAAATTATAATGGAGATAGAAAGAAAACTACTAGCTTGGCAGCTTTAGGCGTGAGTGCAAGAAAGAGGGTCTAGCTGGTGGAAGATAGCCCATGAAGTGGAAGTTGCCATTTTTGTTTTTATGATTATAATTGTCTGATGAGGGTTTTTGGGGGGTTGAGAAGTTAATCAAAGGGATAATGGTTTTTTTAAGGTTTATGAATTGGTGGAAGTTAGAGCAGTGTGTTCACATGAATCTCATTAGACCAATTAGGGTTTTTGTTTTTTTGTTTTTGTTTTTTTTTTTTTGTTCTTTTTCGGTGTGTGTTTGTAGGAGGTTGGGGGTTTTTAATGGTGAGATCTAGAAGAATGAGTGTGTGCTCAACTGCTCACTACTACTATTGAACAGTGTAAGTAGTGAAGTTAGAGTGTATGTGTGAAGAAGTGAAATTTTTGGAGTCAAATTTTGAGAAAATTGAGGGAAAAAACAAGGAGGAAGGTGTATGGAATTGTAATAAGGAGTGGGTATCATGTATTCATGTCTTAATTACAACTGTATGGATTTATCATTTCCTATACATATCACAATGATTTCTCACATATTATCCATTACCTTACGTTATGTAGAGCACAGATGCTTGCATTCTACTTAAAATTTGACACTGTCAATGGGGGTTGGTGCTAGTGATTTTTATATTTATTTGTTATTTATTTTATATATTGGTAATGATAACTTGTATATAATTTTCATTTCTTGATAGTTGGCCCTAGTTAATTGGACATTGACTGATGAATGTGATTCCAGGAGTATATGTCAAATCAAATGAGGTTAAAACTTGATAAGCCATTATCCAAATACTTGAAACTAATTATTATGGTTGTGGTTGTATCAATTTGATCAATTGGGGCACATTTTTTGTGTGTGATTGGCTACACCGTTAAATAGTGGTCAAAATTTGATCAGATTGGGGCACATTTATCAATTGGAAATTAATTATACATAATGTAAGTAATAGTACATCAGGGTAGTTTTTGGGTTCTAATTATCATAAAATTAACCAAATTGAATTATGATGTCAGTAGTTAATTTTTTTTTAGCTCTTAGTTACCTTAAAATCAATCAGTTACATACTTTACTTTTAATGCTAAAAAACTCAACTTTAATGAATAACATGACCTATTATGTCATATTTAAAGTTATATGTCATAAAATTCAATAATTTTGAAGTTATTCAAAATTGAATCCGAGCTATCAAAAAATTGATTTAAGTTGCAGTTGTACAATAATTTAATGTACAACGGGTGTATACATACTCATTCTTTAAAAAATAATGGCATTTAATTTAAACAATAGTAGCTCTTATGGTACAACAACATTATACTATAAATTGTTGATTTGTAATTTACTTAGTTACGTATATTGAGGTACTTGCATTAGAGGTGTGCATGCTGAACCGGACGGGAACCCGAATTTGTTGGTTTTTTTACGGGCCGGTCCATCGAAATTTGGATCGTTCCGGTCTCAGTCCACAAAAAAAAATGGCAAATAGGGTTTCCTCCGGTCGGTCAGACTAAAAATTCAAATGGGGCCGTTGGATCGATTTTTTGTAAAAAGTAATATTTAGAAATTTAATGTAAAGTTTAATATATACTCCGTATAAATGTTTTTAGTAAAAATTAAATTTATTTATGTTTTATATATCATATTATTTTAGTCAAAGTGTGAAGAACTATCTATTAAATGACTTTTTGAATACTACCTATTAAAAAAAATCCAGTTACAAAATTACCTATTATAATTATTCACACATGGTAACACTACCACCTACCGGATTTTTGATATTTCCGACATTGTGACCCGAAATTACTATTAAACCCTCGAATTTTCCCAAACTCATTTGCACAACAATGATTTCAATTTCTCAAACTCCATTCCTACCTTCTTCATCACCGTTTTCATATCCCCAAACATCATCCATCAAGACTTACATTTCCTTCATCGACCAACTCAATTAAAGTCTCTCTTTAAACATTCCCTTATAATTAATTATTTAGTATCATCTCTCTCACTTCCTCTACTCACTTGGCTTATTTTATTTTTTTGTGATCGTCGCGGAAAACTATATGTAATTATGATGGTGCTTCACTTTGCCCACCACCTCGTTCTATTTACCATGGGTTGGACCGGTCTTGACCAGATGCATTTTTTTTTTGTTCCTTTTCTATCTATGTATTGATCACTATGAACGGGAGGCGTTAACGTTCATAGGGGTAAATCCTTGTCCACTTTAGCTTAAACCTTGGAAAAGTTTGCGCGTGGGGTCCCCCAATGTGAAACCCTGGGCAAACAAACCCGTAGACCTTGGTAACCTATAGGTAGTGATGGCCAGTGGAATGATTATAATAAGTGTTTTGTACATGATTATTTTTTTAATAGGTAGTGTTCAACCCGTGCATAGCGGTTTGTTTTTGTATTCGCAATATACTTATTTCAAGAAAAACTATTGGTGAAAATAAAAAATTGATAATTCAGGTTTAATCAAGTCCAAAATACCGGTTTTGGGTAGTTGGTAAAATGGCTTGAATGGTCCGATCACTCTTCTAGTGCCACCAAGGTGACATGGCACAAGAGGTATAGGGAATAGATGTCCCCTAACTAGAAGGTGGGAGAACGTGAGAGTTGTGGTTTTGAGTCAGGGTACAAATTAATTGAAACGGATTTGAATACTTCAACCTACACACCACGATTTAATAAATTGTGTGTCCTTGCTCAAAAAAAAAAAAAAAAAAAAAAAAACTAATCTACACCTAAATCTTTGGTCACTACTTTTTCCAGGCAAACTTTTGCTACTTCCATTAAAAAAAATTGATCTTTTTATTTTGGTCAAATAATGTTTTGACTCAACTCCCAATAAGATGATCAGACAAACTGACAAAAATCATAAGAAGTAGCAAAACCTTACCTGGAAATAGCTGTCCCTAGTAAATAGTATTAATATATGATTAATTAATAACAAATTAACAATAAACATAATAATGAAGATTAATTGAACAAAAAAAAAATAGAGCAAAAACAGATATTCTTCATTTCTTCCCATTCACACTTTCCAAAAGGAGATTCACATTTCAGAACCCCTAAATTATGTAGAAATTGAAAATAATATATAAATTTTTTTTTTTAATGAAATTTATTTCTTATTTTGAGGTTTTCTCAAATATGGCATCCAAGGCAATTACAGACCTTAGGAGTGAAAGAACAGAATCCAAAAGGTCTGTTTGGTATGTTGCAATTGATGGCATAACAACAAGGTGAAGGTAAACAATAACCTTTAGCTCCACAACAAGTACATGGTGCACAAATCTGGAAACTTCCAAGCTTTCTTCTTGTTTCATTCATCACCATCATCTTCTTCACTTTCTCTCCATTTATCAAAGGGTATAATTTCATCCCTTTTTCAATTGCTACATTTGTCACATTTGTTGGTGATGAAGTACACAGTTCATTTGCCTGTTTCAAGCAAAAAGATTCAATTTTTGAACATACCCACAAAAATTAAAGCAAAAAAAATCCAATTATGAAGACATACACACTAAATTGAAGCATATCCACTAAATTGAAGCAAAAAGATTCAATTTTGGAGCATACCCACAAAATCATGAAGCAAAAAAAATCAATTTTGAGACATACCCATAAAAATTTCACAAAATAAAAATCAATTTTGAAACATACCCACAATAATTGGAACAAAAAAGGTTCAATTTTGAAACATACCCACAAAAATTAAGGCAAAATTATAAGTGAGATAGAAAGAAAACTTACATGGGCAAGCTTTAAATGGCTGAAATTGAAGAGGGTACAAGAAAACTGCAACAATAGTAGAGAAAAGATAGCCCATGAAGTGGAAGTTGCCATTTTTGTTTTTATGATTATAATTAGATCTGAAAATGAGGGTTTTTGGAGGGGTTGAGAAGTTAAAATCAAAGGGAAATAATGGTTTTTTTTAAGGTTTATGAATTGGTGGAAGTTGAGCAGTGTGTTCACATGAATCTCATTAATTTGACAAATTAGGGTTTTTGTTTTTTTCTTTGTTTTTTTTTTTTTGTGTTCTTTTTTTCTGTGTTTGTTTGTAGGAGGTTGGGGGTTTTTTAATGGTGATGATCTAGAAGAATGAGTGTGTGCTCAACTGCTCACTACTACTATTGAACAGTGTAAGTAGTGAAGTAGAGTGTAGTGGTGAAAGAAGTGAAATTTTTTGGAGTCAAATTTTGAAGAAATTGAGGGAAAAAACAAGGAGGAAGGTGTATGGAATTTGTAATAAAGGAGTGGGGTTATCATGTATTCATGTCTTACATTACAACTGTATGGATTTATCATTTCCTTATACATATCACAATGATTTCTCACATATTATCCATTACCTTACGTTATGTAGAGCACTAGATGCTTGCATTTCTACTTAAAATTTGACACATGTCAATGGGGGATTGGTGCTAGTGATTTTTATATTTATTTGTTATTTATATTTATATATTGGTAATGATAACTTGATAATATAATTTTCATTTCTTTGATAGTTGGCCCTAGTTAATTGGACATTAGACTGATATGAATGTGATTCCAGGAGTATATGTCAAATCAAATGAGGTTAAAACTTGATTAAGCCATTATCCAAACTACTTGAAACTAATTATTATGAGTTGTGGTTGTATCAATTTGATCAATTGGGGCACATTTTTGTGTGTGATTGGCTACACCGTTAAATAGTGGTCAAAATTTGATCAATTGGGGCACATTTGATCAATTGGGACAAAGTTTTATATACACATAATGTAAAGTAATTACTGTACAACGGGTGTATAGTTTTTGGGTTCTAATTATCATAAAATTAACTCAAATTGTAATTTATTGATGTCGAGTTACATTTTTTTAGCTCTAGTTACCTTAAAATCAATTCAAGTTATCATACTCTTACTTTTTAATGCTAAAAAACTCAACTTTAATGAATAACATACCTTATTATGTCATATTTTAAAGTTATATGTTCAAAATATTCAATAATTTTGAAGTTATTCAAAATTGAATCCGAGCTATCAAAAAATTGATTTAAGTTGCCAGTTGTACAATAATTATAATGTACAACGGGTGTATACAATACTCATTCTTTAAAAAATAATGGCATTTAATTTAAACAATAGTAGCTCTTATTAGGTACAACAACATTACTTACTAAATTGTTGATTTGTAATTACTTATTAGTTACGTATATTGAGGTACTTGCATTAGAGGTGTGCATGCTGAACCGGACTGGGAACCCGAATTTGTTGGTTTTTTTACGGGCCGGTCCAGATCGAAATTTGGATCGTTTCGGTCCTCAGTCCACAAAAAAAAATGGCAAATAGGGGTTTCCGGTTCGGTCCAAGACTAAAAATTCAAATGCGGGCCAGTTGGATCGATTTTCTTGTAAAAAGTAATATTTTTAGAAATTTAATGTAAAAGTTTAATATATACTCCGTATAAATGTTTTTTTAGTTAAAAAATTAAATTTATTTATGTTTTATATATCATTATATTTTAGTCAAAAGTGTGAAGAACTATCTATTAAATGTCACTTTTTATGAATAACTACCTATTAAAAAAAATCCAGTTACAAAATTACCTATTATAATTATTCCAACATGGTAACACTACCACCTACCGGATTTTTGCATATTTTCCGACATTGTGACCCGAAATTACTAATTTAACCCTCGAATTTTCCCAAACTCATTTGCACAACAATGATTTCAATTTCTCAAACTCCATTCCTACCTTCTTCATCACCGTTTTCATATCCTCCAAAACATCATCCTCAAAGACTTACATTTCCTTTCTATCTTAACCAAATCAATTAAAGTCCTCTCTTTAAACATCTTTCCCTTAATTAATTAATTATTTATAGATTTCATCTCCTCTTCATCTTCCTCTCTACTTCACTTGGCTTATTTTATTTTTTTGAATCTCGGGAAAAATATATGAATTATGATGGTGCTTCATTTGCAACTCAAGTTTAATTTACATAGGTTGACGTTGACAGAATTCTTTTTTTTTTTTTTCCATTTTTATTATTGCTATTGATCAATAATGAAAGGGAGGAAGATTAAATAGGGATAAATTAGTCACTTTATAGCTTAAAATTGGAAAAGATTTGTCGTCGTGGGTCCCAATGCTTGAAAATAGGCAAAAACCCAGTAGATGGTAATATGGTAGTGCTGCCAAGTAGGAATGATTATAATAAGTAGTTTTGTAACTGAATTTTTTTAATAGGTAGTTGTTCACAAGTGACATAGTTTTTTTTGTAAGCAATAAATATTTATTTCAAGAAAAAAAATTGAAAAAAATTAGAAATTCAGGTTTAATCAGTCCAAAATAGGTTTGGATTTGAAAAATCAGGTTTGGTCAGATCCCTCTTCTAGGAAAACCAGGTATTCCGGTATTGGACTAGTGCACTCCCCTAACTAGAGGTGGGAAACGTGTCGTGTCGTGCCGTTTTCGAGTCGTGTCACTTACATAAACGGGTTGAATCCCTTCAACCCTAACCCTACCCGTTTAATAAACGTGTCGTGTCTTGCTCACCCGTTTACTTAAACGGGTTAATACTCTTGACCCAAACCCACTAATAACAAGTCGATTTCGTGTCGAGTTAGCGGGTCACGTCTTTTTGTACATACTATTGTATATAATAAGGTGGAATCATGTCGTGTCGAGTCAATCCGTTTACTTAAACGAGTTGAACTCTCCAACCCTAACCCTACCTGTTTAATAAACGGGTCGTGCCGAGTCAACCCGTTTAATTAAACGGGTCAACACTCTCGACCCAAACCCGTTAATAACGGGTCGATTTCGTGCCGAGTTATCGGGTCGTGTCAGTTTCTCCCACCTCTACCCCTAACTTGCATTGTATGAGTAATGGTAGTTGTTTAAAGAGCGATTGTTTATTGGAATATAATTTGGAGACCTATTCAAAGCATTATGGTTATTTATATAAATAACGATGGTTATCTTTTAGAAATGTTATGGCTACTATGTGAGATTACTTACCGATAACATTATGAATATTGATTTGAACAACTATGTTTACTTTTTTTAGTAAACTTATGCATGGTTACTTAATACTAATTGTGAGGTTATTTACATAAACGATGATGCATGGATACTAGTTCAGTTGCACAACTGTTACTTTAATTTGTTTAATATAACGTATTAACGTGGTTATTTATTTGTATAACATGGGCTACTTTATATAAGTGATTGAATATGGATATAAATTTATGAGTTTAAATATAAAAGTAACTTGTATGAAATCAAATATCCTAATAAACTCAAATTCCACAATAACATCAAAAGGCCATATAATTGTTGAATTGAATAGGATAGATGAGAATGAAGAGGAGAATAAATTTTGAAAATTAATTCACTTATAAGATACATTGTTATATTGTTTGTGAATATGTGTTGCGACAAAACCGACAACTACATTGTTTGTCCAAATCCTAATCTTATATATATATATGAATTGGTTACGCCATTAGTTATAGCAGTAATTGTAGCAATCTGATTGTAATTATTGCTGGCTGTGGCAGGTTGTAGCAATCTAGTAGCTAGTAATTGCTGGAGGCGGTGTTACGTACGGTATAAGTCCATGCATAGTGTTGCCATGTAGCTAGGTTGTCGATTGATTATGGTTGGTGGTGTGAGGGTGATTTGGGGTGTGATTGTCAATTTATCTAGGTGAGATGGGCGAGGCATGATGCTTTTGATGGTACATGGGTGGTGTATTGCTTGAATTGTGATGACTTTGATGATATATAGGTGATTTGATAGTAGCAATGAGTGATATGGTTGTCTCATAGTGTTGTCATAGTGGCCCAAATGGCAGGCGTAGTCGTCGTGTACTCGTGTGTAGGGGAGGAGGCTGTGGCTGGTTGGTTTCGTGGTGAGGACCAAAATGAGATGATTGTAATAAAAGGTGGGACTAAAATTAATTACTTCGTATATAAATGAAAGATGTGACCAAAGTGAGCAAAATGACTAAAGATGAGAATATTCATATGAATTTTTCCATATATATATATATATGATGAGGCTATCGCATACCTATCAAAAATAAACCAAACGACACTAATTAATGTAGCTAGGGAAGTAAGGATCGAATCCTCAGGGAAGCAATTGAACTCTATTAGTTCTAAAAAGCTTAAACCGTACAAAGGGCCTTGGTTGAGAAATGTTGACTAACTAACTGACTACTGATTGACTGCTAATTAATTACGGGAATTGACGAAGATTAGAACTATAAATTAAGTCTAGGGTCATTCGGGTCACCAAGAACAACTAATGGATTCACTAACAAAGATCGTTCAATCTCACAATTATCATCAAATTAGGGCTCACTAATTCTCTCGAATTTAGACTCCCTCGAAACTCATCTAGCGGCTCTCGCTCATGCCTAGACTAATTCCGCCTATTATTCAGTGGTCTTATTGTGGTATTTTTACCTCTCGGCATCAAATTCAACAATTACCAAAATTACAACTAAATCTGCGCACAATTCAATTGTAAACAAAAAACCCAATAATAGGAATTTGACTACTAATTGCGGAATTGAAACAATCTAATTTAATTAGTCCATTAATTAGTCAAGGTTTCCCTAACCCTAGAAATTTGACTACTCACTCATGAATATGAAAATTAAAGCAAACATAATTATAAAATTCATAATTAAATTCATGAAGTAATTAATAATTAAACTAATTAACATCAACAATTAACTAAATTAATTAGACTAAAGAAACTAAAAAGCATAAATTAAACTAAATAAAAAGAATAAAAGCAAAAGAATTACCAAATTGAAGAACAAATTGAAGAACTTGAATTGAATTGAAATTTGATTGTTAAGAACAAAACCCTAATTCCCCAAATTAATTTTGAGAGAGAAAAAGTGCTTAAAATAAAACCTAAGAGAGTAATTCTAAATTATGAAAGGCATAAGGTTGTTTTGCCTAGAAAGTCGTGCCTTTAGTACCCAAAATTGGGCTTACAAAGTCAAAGTACGAAGAAAATAAAAGTAAACAAAAAATCCCGGAAAACAGCTGATGTGGGCGCATAGGAGATTTGTGCGCCCGCATCAACCTCCCAGAACGCCTCTTCAGGTGATTTTCTCTTTAAATGCGGGCGCATGGCAATTTTATGCGGGCGCATTGAGTCCTCAGAAGCTCATTTTTTTCTTTTCTTCTTATTTCTTCATAATTTCTTCAAGACTTGTTTCCATAACTTTTTGGCACGCACTCCCGTGCATATATCATTCTTGTTCCGTCCAAGCTTCCCAGCTTCGTTCCGAACCTCGGTTTCCGTGCTCCTGAAATTACAAAACACACCAAAACCGAGCATAACAACCGCAAACGATAAAATTAAACTAAAAAGCTCTAAAATTGCCGGAAATCAATCAAACTTGACGAAACACTTCAAATTAGCTAAAGAACATCAAATGAGCTAAAATCAAGTCAGCATCACAACTATTAGGCACAAAATTGGCCCGAAACAAGGGGAAAAACACAATAAAAACCGCACATATCAATATATATATATCCATTACGTAGTACTATATAATTCGTGTATAAAAAAGTAGTGTGTGTTATAACACTAGTGCACAATTGCATGCTTCGTATGATATACAATGCTCAAGAAAAAAAAAAAACTGATGTGCATGAGCTAAAATTATTGTAGTATTTGATATATTTAAAAAATAATTGAGTACTTTGGAATTTGTTTTATTTAACAATTAAAAAATAGTATCCCGATCGAATAATTTAAAGGTAGCTATTTAATTTGAGTTTGTATCATTACAAGCATTTTGGTCAATTAAAATTTAACTAGTCCCTTGTAAGACCGTTTTACAATAAAACCATTAACTATTTGTGAATTTTTGTAATTATTGGGTATATAAATTTAATTAGTATATATATTTTTCTAACTATCTAGTGGTCTTAATTAACAAATAAGACAATCTTATATGGGTTTTTATAATTTAAATTCATCTACCAAAAACCACTCCCTTCTTATATGGATATATAGATTATATAGAAAAGAGTTATCAAGAAGTATTTTATAGTGTCAACCAAACAATATGTTCTTAAGAGATAAGCAGGCTAGCATATTTATAGTGTCAACCAAACAACTTAACCATAAGATTAAACCCGATTAAAACTTATTACAATAAATGTCCATTAAGGTAATTAATCATTACTTTATTTAATACGGAGTACGATATAATCCATATTATGTGCTCCGTAATTTCTATCTCTTCCTTATAGAGTACGAAATATGAGTTATTACCTCTGTTTCTTATTAATTGCAACACTTATTTTTTATATCTCACAAATAATACACATATGTTGCAATTAATAAGGAACGGAGGTAGTATAATCTTCAAATTATGGTGGGTTTCAATTAGGTAAGCTATCATTTGGTATTTACTCTTAGGACCTGTTTACTTCAGCTTAAAATCCGTTTAGTTCAGTTCAGGTCTTCTCTTATATTGTTATTCATTAATCCTTCGTAAAACACTTTCAGTTTAGTTCAGCTTTAATCAGTTCAGTTCACCTTCAATCAGTTCAGTTCAGTTCAACTGTTTTCAATCGAAGTAACGGGCCTTAGTTTGATAAAAAAAAAATTAAAAGTTACGAGTATACAAATCTTGCATCTCAACTTTACTAGGCTAATTTAGCTAGTTATTAACAAATTCATAAGAATAGCACTCTAGCCTAGCTTGAAGGCCGTGCCACGCAAGGGGATAATGAATATATAATTTTTTACACCAAATTCCACCGTACTTAGGGTTTGTTTATTTAAGCTTAAAATCCGTTCAGTTCAACTCAATTCAACTATTCTCTTATTTTGCTATTCATTAATACTTCATAAAAAAAAACTTTCTGTTCAGTTCAGGTCAGCTTCCCAATTCAGCTCAACTCCAATCAATTCAATTCAATTCAGTTATTTTTAGGTGAAGTAAACATGCCCTTATAAATAAAAATAAAGTTCTACACCAAAGTTTTAAATCGAATATCACTAAAATATAATCCTAAAGATTACTTACTGTAGGTGGAGTACTATGTATATTACTAAGAAATTTGTAAATTAATTTAAAAAGAGTATTCATATACGGCACTATAAAACCTCTTTAAAAATAATTAACTTTATAGTTCGTATATAATAATTAAACTAGCCTTAAAGCGGCAATACAACCTTTTGTTTTATATGGAAATAAACAAAATTTTGTTATAAAAATAAAGAAAGGAGACAATGAAAATATAAATAGTGTTATGAAAATAGAGAAAGGAGATGATGAAAATATAAATTTTAAAGAGTATATGATCTTTCATTGTATATGTGTATATTTTACATGAATCAATCTCCCTTATTTATACACATGAGTAACAAGTAACTACTCAAGAATATTAAAGGGTCATCATAAGTTACAAAAGAAGTGTAAAGTTATGGAGTTACAATATTGTAAAGTCATGGGAGTTACACATGGGGATAATTGAAGGACATCCACCATAATGAGTAATTTATAACATTCCCCCTTGAATGTACATCATTGAAGATAATGCCTCACTAAAAACCTTACTCGGAAAAACCCTATGGGAAAAACCCTAGTGAAGGAAAAGAGTACAACACCTTCATAATTTGCATATGATGCTGTCTCGTTAAAAACCTTACCAGGAAAACCCAATGACGAACAAAACCATAGTTAAGGGAAAAAGAGTACTGTGCATATATTTATTCCCCTGATAAATACACGACGTGAGATCTTCTAGTGTAATGAATTCATTGTCTTTGGGTAGTTTCACACTTGAAGTAGAATACCATTCAATTCCTTGATAGTTGATTTTTATTGATTGGACTTTAATCTTCAAATCTTCTATATAAGGTATCTCCATTTCTCCATGCATACTTTTGAAAATAATATTTATATTGCTTTTAACATTACTTTATTTTGTTTCAAGCTATCACAACCATTGAATTCATATCTTCTTCTGGAAGTCATAGAAAGTAGTTATTGATAATGAAATATTGATCATAATTGGTCACGATTTATGGTAACCCGTGATATTATCAATAACGTTATTCAATCTCATTGTAAATTAGTAATAACATAAAAGTCATTACATTCTTATTCTTAGCATATTGCAATTTAACGTGATAGTTCTCCAATTAACAAAAGATTATGATTATCTATCACATGCTCAAACTTCAGGTTGAGTGTTGATAATTTAGTCATTAATACTCTTCAAGAGTTTGATAACAATAATGTTACCATTTAGGTGTTCAAATACTTCATATAGAACTTGAAGGTATATATATATTAATATGTCTTGTAGAAGTTTTTCTAGAACATTATTGCATGATTCACAATATGCTATTAGAACGCCTTCATCATTCATATGGATAGTTTCATCATCACAAATATATTTTTATTGGAGTATGAATGATTTCTTCTTATAAGTCTCCAACACATATATAGATAAAGTTTCACATCACAAATATTGTATAGAATTGGTGCATGCAATATTATCAATTGCAAAATTTATACTAATAAAATTTTAAACACGAAACACATATATAATGAGTGATGCATCTAACCACTATCTACACATGCAATGAATAATGCATTTATCTACGACACACACATGCACATACATGTAAGACCCAAAAATGCAATACACTGTACAGTGTGGATTTCAAAAACCTATTGTTGGACTTCTGGTCCTTCATGATCATCATTATTCACATTTATTGGACTTTAAGTCAATGAGAAACTTCGATCATTATCAATATGTCGACACCAAATAGGACATTTATTTTAGATCCCCATTCTCTAATCCACTCCTTTTGCATATGCATAGAATTCATTGGTTCCATCATATACTGGTATCATCATATTTTTCAAATTGTAATTGGCATGCTTTTCAAATTGATATCTGAATGTATCTCTCATTAGTACAATTATAACTTTCAAGTCATTTATCATAGGCCATCTATTATAACTCAGATATTTATGTCACTTCTGGGGTATACTCTATGATATTAATATATCATTACACTTTTAAAAGTGTCAACTGCACTATCTTGTCATATATCTCATCTTTATTTCAGAATCGACCGTTTGACCTGCACTTCAGGTGCAGTAATTCAAGTACAATTGGCAAGATATATCTCAATGTATACACATAACATAACTAAAATATATCATCAGCGCTATGCATCATGAGTCATAACTAGATACAAATCAAATTATAAATGTGCAACATATCACGATAATATATGGACAAAAGTTGGCACATAACCTCTTCAATAATTATTACAGGGATCATCATTTTATAATAATAAAGTTAGTAATTTTGCCAACTTATCCCAATTCTTCTCCCCCTAAGTTGGTAAAATTTTCTAGTTTATAGGGGCATTAAATTCGATATTAACCAACTTAATTAGTACATAATTTCATACGGATCGGAAAAATCATATTCAATAAACTTTTCATCTCTTCTGGAGAACAATCTCAAGGAAAATCATTCTTCTTTAACTTATAATGCACATCTATCAATTGACAAACCTTTCATAATTGTTTGTGCTCTTATGGAGATCATTATCAATGGGGAGATGTGTATTGTGCAGTTGTCTCTCTTCTTTTCTTATTTCTTGTGTGCTGACATTCAATAGCTCCAATCAAAAAGGATCGTTATACAAAAAAAGACGACTTGTATGCATGTAATTCTATTCAATGGTGATTTTCTGGATCGCCAATGACTTTGATAGTGAGTTCTTACTTGCCCAAAATTTTAACATACAAGTTCATTGTATTCGGTGAGCTTCTGGTCACCTAATAATTGATAGTATATAATTAATCCAAACTTTTATGCATCCATTTCATTACTTTTTATATAAAATAATAATACTCAAAATCAATATAGTATCTTTTGAAATTTGCTTCAAAACAAATTATCAAAATTCATAATCAAAATATAGTTCGGTGTTAATTTTATGTCTTGCCATTCAATTCATTTCATGCAACTAGCATGAGAGAGCGTCAGCACATTATTTCATATCAATTGAAATTTCAGGTTTCCAAAACGGGTTATTATTAAACCCGGATGGCCTAATTTAATTATCATATCCAATCAGTTTTCAAACACTAGCGATCACTTTATTATACATACTTCATGCATGGCCATGAAGATGTGATATAATAACACTAACGTGTGTTTCGTCCTATACGTGGCAAGACTAATACTTTATGCAATAATCATTCATACTCTACTGGAGCATTGATTATTATCATGATACATGCTAATCGTGTTGGATATTTTATACTCTTCTAGAGTACTGTATATAATCTTGGTACATATCAATTTTACGAAATATAAATATATTCTTCTGACAATTATAAGAACTTATCACTTTCTTCTCTAAAGATAATTATCAGAGTACCACGCTTCGGGATAATTATAATTATCTCTAATACCATCAAAGTACCATGGTTCAAACGTACTCCAATGTGTTCATTAACAACTCATATTGTCCTTCCATGACACTAATTTCAATTAAAGCACTTATATATCGCATACAATCGATGACATTCATTCATATCCATCTTCGGGATGGTATCATTCTATATATACATTTAATTATCATTTGGCCACTCTATTAGCAAAATCATTGATATTTAAGTGATTATTGTATGTACCAAATGGATCGACCATCAATATATGTTATAATTAAAAAAAATGGAATGTATACATACATATATATATATATGTATTCCCCCTAACCCTGGTATATGGGGGCTTAAAAATTAATCCAACAACCTTCAAATTAAATCTCTTATACCTCTTAAGCATATATATTCTTTTGACAATAATATCTATCAAGTAAATTATTCTTATAATATTCTCACATTTTCCTCTTACCCAAAATTCCTAAAAGTATGGGTATAAAAAAAAATACATTCTTCAACTGAGTTTTTTACAATGTACATGCTCGATTTCTTAAAATTCGATGGTGCTCCCGGGAGTATATCTCTTGATATACTCCCGTTTTTAAGCGGATAAAACATTAGTTCAAAAATATAAAACATTGATTTAAAATTATTTTGGATAAAACATTTGCTTAATTCTATAAAACAATGGTTCAAATATTTGTCTAATAGAACATTTATTGAATTTCATATAACATTGGTTGTTCATTATTTCTTTTCTTATTGATTTCTCTTTCTCTCTGTTTTTTTTTTATCTTTCTCTCTATTTATTATATATGACTGCATGTTTTATTTATTTATCATGTTTTATAATTTTATTTAAATGTTTTATCAATTTTATTTTTCTACTTTCCATAAATAATTTACAACATATATAAGTTAAGATCATTTGATTCAAACTTTCATTATTTATTTTCTTCTTGATTTATCTCTCTCCCTCTCTCTCTCTTTCTCTCTGTTTTTGTTATCTTTCTCTCTGTTTTATTATATTTGACTACATGTTTTAATTATTTATCATGTTTTATAATTTTATCTAAATGTTTTATCAGTTTTATTTTTCTACTTTCCATAAATAATTTACAGCCTATATAAATTAACATTACTTGATTCAAACTTTCATTATTTCTCTTCTACTTGATTTCTCTTTCTCTCTCTAGTTTTCTCTCTCTCTCTCTTTCTCTTTGGTTTTTGTTTCCCTTTCTCTCTGTTTTTTTTCCCAGTTTTTTATTCTTCTATAATATCTTTACAGTTTTATTGATGGACAAATCTCTTGCTAGATTTAAAGTTCTGGATATTTTATCCAAAAAATTAGTTTTAGAAGAAGATGATATAATTCAAAACGAAGATAAAGATGATGAGTATAGCTTCAAATATGGTTTTGGAGTGAGAAAAGGGCAGCGTTATTTCAGATCTGTCAATGTGACAGTTAAACAAAGATTCTTTGTTTGTTATAGAGAAAGATTGAAGAAAAACAACAAGAGTTCATCAACTATATAAGGTATATTTTATAGATTATATGCATTGTTCAATAAATATGAATTGATGTATTATGAAAATTTTGTTCTGCTAGATTGAACTTGTGGTCTATTATTCTTAATATTTTTGTCCTATTATGTTTTATGTTTTTTATAAATTGTTTTATTATAAAACGAAAATGTTTTACTTAAAATATGCAAGTTCATAGAACATTTGTTTTTCAGAAATCAAAGTATGCTTTATAAATATGAAATGATGTTTTACAAAATACTGCTATAATTGAAGTTACTTTTTATGCTGAATTTAATATTGTTATAATTGTTTTTTTAAAATAAATTATATTATTTATAATTATCAAGTAATAATTCATAAACATATTTGATGAATGTATTGTTTTATTATTCTCAATATTTTTGTTATATTCTGTTTTATGTTTCAAAGCGGTTGTTTTATATATGCACTGAAGATGTTTTACTAAAACTATAGAAGTTTATTAACATAGCAAAGTTGTTTTTTGGAAACCAACAGTATGTTGATGAATCAACTACATTAGAAGAAGTGGAGAACATGCTTTATCCCCCGAGCCTGAGGTAAAAGACCCATCGAAGAAAAGGAAAAAGGGTACAAAAAATGCAATGTCAAAGAGTACTTTGAAGAAGATGAGTAATATCAAGAAAGGACAGATTAAAACTTGGAAGAATAGAGCTGCAAAGAGTGCTAGTAAAACTAAGGCAAATACACAAAAATCTGTGCAGGTAATACTTTTAATGTTTTATAACAACAAAATAATGTTTTAAATTTTCTAGTGTTTGTTTTATTATTAGTTATATTTTAATAATATATAATTTGACGTTTTCAAAGCATGTTTGTTTTGTTATATTTTATGTTCTAAAATATATAGTTGATGTTTTAAAGTTTCATATAAAACACAAATTAAATCTTATATTAGTTAATGTTTTATTATGCTAAATTACAAATCTTGTTTTTTTTTTATATACATTCTTTGTTTTATTAAATAGTATTAATGTTTTATAATATTATGCGCTGTTTTATAAAAAATTTATTATGTTAGGTTTAGCTTATGATCTATAATGTTTTATGTTTTTTACCCAATTGTTTTATTATAAAATGCAGATGTTCTAGTTAAACTATACATGTTTAACATTGAGCACTTGTTTTTTAGAAATCAACTGTGTGTTTTACAAATATGATACGATGTTTTATAATTTTTTTGTTTTGTTGGGTATAGCTTATGCTATATTATAGTCAATATTTTTGTTCTATTAGGTTTTTATGAATTTATCAATTGTTTTATTATAAAAAGCATATGTTTTACAAAATTTAACATAACACAGTTGTTTTTTAGAAATTGACTATATGTTTTATAAATATAATATGACGTTTTATAAATTTTTTGTTTAATTAGGTTTACCTTATGCTATATTATAGATAAATTTTTTGTTTTATTAAGTTTTTTATTATTTTATTGACTGTTTTTTGTTTAACTGGAGATGTTTAATTAAACTATTTTAGAAATCAACTATATTGTTTTATTATCTTAAATTATAAATTGTGTTTTTTTTTATATACATCTATTGTTTTATTAGATAACATAATTGTTATATTATATTTTTTTCACTAATTAAATTTATATATTTTTTTCAACAGGAGTATATGAATGCAGCAGATGATGCAACTATTTGTTTAAGCAATCCAAGTTCTACACTTCAGATTTCTGTACTAGATTCATATTTTGGAGTTAACATTATAGGTTAAATATACATATATTTTTTGTTCATGTTTTTTTATCCTAGGTTAATGTTTTGTAGTAGTTAATGTTTTACAAACTGTACTTATTGTTTTGTTTTCCATATTGTTCTGTAAAAAAACATTATTGTTTTATAATATGATCAATGTTCTATGAAAAATATTTGATGTTTTATTTTTGCAAAAACGGGTGTATATCAAGAGATATACACCCGGGAGCACAGTCCTCGGATTGCTCAATTTCTTAAACTCATTTTTTTTCCTCAAATTTATATTATGTACTTCATATTTATATATGTTTACAACTCTTATGAACTTGTTCATTAATTTTAATAAAAAAGAAATCATCATCAAATATTCTTGTTATCCTTTTTATCATACAATCTATCATTCACTTCAGAAAATGAGTATATAATTTATATTTTAAGTCATTGTGGCGTACATCCACCAATAAATACCATATTAATTATTGAAAAATAAACTTAGACAAATATGTCTATAAGATTACATTATTATCATGAGTGATGGATTATCTAGGCAATTAATTTCTGAGTCATACATAAAATAGGAGATTAACCCATGAGACGAACTTAATTAGTAATATATAATATTTGGCTAATTATCATATTTATCACGTACTGCATGCATGTCCATGCATCAACAATTGAGTATGCATGCATGTTTCATAATTAATATATATTTCTATTCAATGAAAAATAAAATAAATACTAAGTTCATATATATAATTCAAACAATTTGGATCATGCATTAAAGTTAATTGTAAAACTCTAACTAAATGGACTTGTAACGGGTCAATGAAATAAATTTGCAAAGTACAGAGCTTAAAAACATTGAGGTATATGATTTGCTGCACACATCAACATTTATAATTTTATAACTATATGTCTATATATATATATATATATATGTACCCTTGTTATTATTTACTTTCTATTATTATAGTCTGCAAACCCAAAAGAGAAAGTTATAATTTTGGGCTACGTCATATGGAATTCTAATGAGTCAATCAATGTGTGTTATGAAAAATTGTTTACTATTAGTGGGCGTTATTGTAGGCCAATATGATCATGTGCGTTAAGGCCAATATGATGATCTAATATTATTTGTGTAAAAGACCTATTACTTATTCATTGATGATCTAGTATTATTTTGTTCAATGGAAATTTATTGCCACGTACTACTTATTCACTGTTGATCATATCAATTTGCATGACTTAAACGTATAAACAAAATAATAATTAAACAAATTAACATTCTATATTTTATACTCCGTAAATGTTTTTACTCCGTAGCTCTTCACAATGCAATTTCAGACAAAATTATGACTCTCCAAATAAAAATAAAAATTGCATAATAAGAGTACAAGTAAAGAAAACAATATTACTAAATCGACAATTTCATACATAATTATATATGACGAGTCGTCGAAATTATATGTTGCTCGTTCAAAATTAAACAAACACCCTAACAATTATTTTTAGATCTAAGATATGATTTGTGGCATGGTGACAGAATTTATTAAAGTGATAGGTTTATAATAAGAAGAAGATGACGGAATTGTAGGTTTGCACTAATTATGTGACTACTTGCAATTTGAGACTAATTATTTCTTATAAGAGAACACAATGCATGCCACGATTATATAAAGACAGTAATAAATTAACAATAAAGCATGCATGATCATTATGCTAAAATAAAGCATATTCATGTGCAAATTTTTTTTTCTAGTGTATGTCACTTGCATGTAAAGTGCTAAGAACGTAATTTGCTTTCAAAATCAATTTACTAGTATCATGTAGATCAAATAAGAATTTTCCACGGGTTAATATGATTATGCTTACCTTTGATTATTTGTTGATATCGTCAGATCCCACTCAATCCACTATTAGACATTGATGTCATTGATTTGGTAGAGCATTGGTGCTAATAACGTGTTATAAAAATAAAAAAAGGAGATGATAAAATATAAATAGTGTTATGAAAATAGAGAAAGGAGATGATGAAAATATAAGTTTTAAAAAGTATATGATCTTTCATTGTATATGTGTATATTTTATATGAACCAATCTCCCTTATTTATACACATGATTAACAAGTAACTTCTCAAAAATATTAAATGGTCATCATAAGTTACAAAGGAAGTGTAAAGTCATGGAGTTACAATGTTGTAAAGTCATGGGAGTTACACATGGGGATAATTGATGGACATCCACCATAATGAGTAATTAATTTATAACAAATTTATCTTTTTTAATTATCCAAACAACCTTTTCATTAAATTTAGATAAAAATTACTTCATATTTTTTCATCCAATTTGTATTTTAATAAATAATATACATAATTTTTTTTAACATTAATCCTACATGGCGCTCCTCCCGAAAAATGCTTACTTTATATTATACTAGCTTTAAAACTCGTGCAATGCACGTGTTAGTACAATATTTTTAAATGAATAGTACTTGACATATGTATGAAAATCATTTTTATAATAAGATTTTTCTGGCCTTACATAATTTTTACCTAATAACTTTGACTCACTCTAAAGTTGAAAAGGTATACAATTTTCAATTTTTATAACTTTTAATTATACATAATTAGAGATATTAACGTTTTATGTTATATGCCAAAAACTATGAGTTTACAAAAATTATCTTCTTTCCTTAAATTAATATTTTTCAAACGGACAATATTATATAATTATGTATATTATTAAAGCATTATCCTATGTGGCGCTCTAAAAATTCAACAAAAAGTATACTTTATATATACTATATATTACATAATCATAACAATAATAATGTAAAAAGTTTATATTAAATATAATATATATTATATAATATATATACACACTAGATATATTGGATTAGATTTATTGTTAACAATATATATAAGAGCTCACAAAAAAATACGGAGTATATCACTATATCAGCTAGAGTTTTATTCCGAGACACATCAAATGTATGTACACGATACATAAGTTTGGAGCTTAATTAGGATACATAATTACATACGATTAAATTCCTGAATTATGATCTTATCTCCATTAATCATTATCATGCACAGAGTACATTATTGATTTTCAAAACAAAAAAAAAAAAAAGAATAAAAGAAAGAAAGAAAAGAAAACTTTAATCATGCATAGTGTTATTAATTATAGGATTGGAATTTTTTGAAGGATCAATTAGGAAACCTTAGGGTCATCATCAATATAATCAAATAAATTACTAGATTAGTCTAATTTAAAATGTTCAAAATAGGAAACTTTAATAAATAAAGAATTATAACCCAAACCGTACAATCACACGTTGCATTATAAATATTTTGCTAAATTTTCAACTCTGATACAAACAAAAAAATTCCATCCCAAAAAAAACATCACATATGTTAGGGCTTCTAAAATTAGGCTACATATCATGATTGAGGAGCAGAGCCATTTGACGGCTTGGCCTACACGCACAATGTACATCGTATAGTGTCATGGTCCATAGTCCATAAAGTTTATTACTAACTAGGTGATCTTCATCAATCTATATCCAATCTTGCAAAATGAATTATTCATTAATGACATAAAAATGTACACTCGAGTAACTCAGATTATACTGCTAGTATTCGAGCATGCTCGACGTATATCTACCATATCTCAACTCAGATAATCACTAGTTGATTATCTCAACCCATGATTGTCAATTCTCAACCCATGCATGTTTTATGTTGAGGGATGCACAAAATTAATGATAACAAATCATACTTGATCCTTATCGTATTAATGCTTATTATCACGCCGATATTAAGCTCCTATTATTTTATCAGTATATAAATACATAATTGTGTAAGCATTGTTTAAATCACAGCAAAACAAAACAACAATAATAAAGTTTAGAAAGGAAAGTTAAACAAAAAGAAGTAATGGAGATAAGCCATTTGTGGTTGGCAATAATATTAGCAACGGTTCTGTTTTGGTTATTGTCTCCTGGTGCAGTGGCTCAGATACCTGGAGACGATAGTTATGTTGAATTCATCAACTGTAAGACGAACAGAATATCCATCTTTGTTCATGGTCTTATCTACTTCATCATCTTGTGTATCCTCTTCGGTGCCATTATCCCACAACTCAATAGGCTCAATTTGTAGCATGAACTCAAGAAAACTTGGGTCATGCCTCATAAACTTAACTTTTTCCTGGTTTAATTTTAATTTTTTCACTCAAGATGCATTCTTTGTAAGCGTACTTGATAGTTTTAAGTACAAGTAAATAAATATGTTTAGCTTTTATGCAACAATATTACAAGAATAAATGTTACAGCATATTGTTATCGTAATCTTTTGACGCAAATGATGAAATGAGTGTTTTCTTCCTTTTGTTTTATAAATCTACTACCTCCTTTCTATATTCGTCGTAAGGTTTGTTAAAAATGGGTGTTTCATAGAGTTTATATTATATCATATATATTATATAATATATATACACAGTAGATATATTGGATTAGATTTATTGTTAATAATATATATTAGAGCTCTCAAAAAAAATACGGAGTATATTACTAAATCAGCTAGAGTTTTATTCCGAGACACGTCATATATATGTACATGATACATAAGTTTGGAACTTAAATAGGATACATACGATTAAATTCCTGAATTATGATCTTATCTTCATTAATCATTATTATTAATTTTCAAAAAAGAAAAAGAAATTAAAAAAGAAAAAAAAGAAAGAAAGAATGAAAGAAAAGGAAACTTTAACCATGCATAGTGTTATTAATTATAGGATTGGAATTTTTTGAAGGATCAATTAGGAAACCTTAATAATAGGGGTCATCATCAATATAATCATATAAATTACTAGATTAGTCTAATTTAAAATGTTCAAAATAGGAAACTTTAATAATAAAGAATTATAACCCAAAACGTACTATTACACGTTGCATTATAAATATTTTGCTAAATTTTCAACACTAATACAAACAACAAATTCCATCCCTAAAAAAAACATCACAAATGTTAGGGCTTCTAAAATTAGGCTACATATCATGATTGAGGAGTAGAGCCATTTGACGGCTTGGCCTACACGCACAATGTACATCGTATAGTGTCACGGTCCATAGTCCATAAAGTTTATTACTAACTAGGTGATCTTCATCAATCTATATCCAATCTTGCAAAATAAATTATTCATTAATGACATAAAAATGTACATTCGAGTAACTCAGATTTTATTGCTAGTATTTGAGCATGCTCGACGTATATCTACCATATCTCAACTCAGATAATCACTAGTTGATTATCTCAACCCATGATTGTCGATTCTCAATCCATGCATGTTTTATGTTGACGGATGCACAAAATTAATGACGACAAATCATACTTGATCCTCATCGTATTAATGCTTATTGTCACGCCGATATTAAGCTCATATTATTTCATCAGTATATAAATACATAACTGTGTAAGCATTGTTTAAATCACAACAAAACAAAACAACAATAATAAAGAGAGTTTAGAAAGGAAAGTTAAACAAAAAGAAGTAATGGAGATAAGCCATTTGTGGTTGGCAATAATATTAGCAACGGTTCTGTTTTGGTTATTGTCTCCTGGTGCAGTGGCTCAGATACCTGGAGACGATAGTTATGTCGAATTCATCAACTGTAAGACGAACAGAATATCCATCTTTATTCATGGACTTATCTACTTCATCATCTTGTGTATCCTCTTCGGTGCCATTGTCCCACAACTCAATAGGCTCAATTTGTAGCATGAACTCAAGAAAACTTGGGTCATGCCTCATAAACTAAACTTTTTCCTGGTTTAATTTTAATTGTTTCACTCAAGATGCATTCTTTGTAAGCGTACTTGATAGTTTTAAGTACAAGTAAATAAATATGTTTAGCTTTTATGCAATAATATTATAAGAATAAATGTTACAGTATATTGTTATCGTAATCTTTTGACGCAAATGATGAAATGAGTGTTTTCCTCTTTTTGTTTTATAAATCTACTACCTCCTTTCTATATTCGTCGTAACATTTGTAAAAAATGGATGTTTCATAGAGTTTATATTAAATATAATATATATTATATAATATATAATATATATACAAACTAGATATATTGGATTAGATTTATTGTTAATAATATATATTAGAGCTCACAAAAAAATACGGACTATATCACTAAATTAAATCAGCTAGAGTTTTATTCCGAGACACGTCATATATATGTACACGGTACATAAGTTTGGAACTTAAATATGATACATACGATTAAATTCCTGAATTATGATCTTATCTTCATTAATCATTATTATTGATTTTTTTTTAAAAAAAAGGAAAAAAGAAAAAAAAAAAAAAGAAGAAGGAAAGAAAGAAAAGGAAACTTTAATCATGCATAGTGTTATTAATTATAGGATTGAAATTTTTTGAAGGATCAATTAGGAAACCTTAATAATAGGGGTCATCATCAATATAATCAAACAAATTACTAGATTAGTCTAATTTAAAATGTTCAAAATAGGAAACTTTAATAATAAAGAATTATAACCCAGAACGTACAATTACACGTTGCATTATAAATATTTTGCTAAATTTTCAACTCTAATACAAACAACAAATTCTACCTCTAAAAAAACATCAAAAATGTTAGGGCTTCTAAGTCTCCTATAATTATAGTTCAATTTTTTAATTTCTTTAATTTCAAACACAGATTCTTAGGTATAATAAGTGAGGACCTTGGAGTACAAGTTAGCTGGTAGTTTTTATAGAAAATCTTTTGTTCATGCAAAATGAATATATAAAAAAATGTATTTGTATTTTAAAGCTAAAAATAATCTTTCAATTCCATATATTTCGGTTAAAATATATAATTTGGCGTATTATCTTTTGTTTTTGCTAAGCTAAGTGTACACATAGTTCATTGACAAAGCTGTTACATACAAATATGTCTTTCGATGGAGCCTTATATGAGATTTTTTCATGGTTACCAGCAACCTCTTTGTATAGGTTTTCAACCGTGGAAAAATCATTCAAAGGTTATTTTTCGGAAGGCAGTTTCGTAGAGAAACAATGTGTCAACTCATGCAAGAAACTAGACGAGGCATTGATCATACAAGAGAATTCTTGTTTAAGGTATGTGGTTGATAAGATGCTAATTAGTTTCCTACCTGAAAATCTTCCTTGTCAGGGAATACCTCGAATCTCCCTTGATTTTTTAGCAGCAAATGGCCGCGTCTTAGCATCAAGCAATGGCTTGATTCTATGTTCAAGTGTCAATACTTATAATGAACCACCCGCATTGTTCTTGTGTAACCCTATGACACAAACTTGTATGCCTATCGATGATTCCAAAAGAAGCTATGAATACAATGGTGACATGAAAGTTGCGTTTTTATGTGGCAAGTATTTTGGTAAGAAAGATTACAAGTTTCCCTTGGATTATACTCTGCTTATGTTCGAAATTCATGACCCTAATGATTGGAATAGTGGGTATGACGCCTATATTTTAGATGAAGGTATTTGGGTACTCAAAAAGGAAAACCTTCTAACCGGAGGAAGAAGCTTGAATTATGAAGATCAGGTATTTTGCAACAATGGTTTGTATATCCCTTCAGACTCCGGTAATTACTACGCAGAAGGATCTCCATACTATTGGCCTTATATTTTTCACTACGACATTGAGAATGGAAACTCTAGGCTACTAGCATTGCCCCATGATGCTCGAAATTTTTTCCATGAATACACTTACAGTTTTCGAGTTTTTGGATGGGAACGACAGGAGGACAAATCTTGGTTCAAATCTATTTGTTTGGTGAATTATTTTAACAAGTTAATTACTATATGGGTGCTTAAAAGTGAAACCAAGAACTGGAGTTCCTCTTGGGATTTGTTGAAGAGCATACATATTGTGGATGACTTGGGTATCAAGGATACTACTTCATGGACAAGTAGCTTTACTGTATTGGGGAAGAATCTGATTTTTGCCGATGGTAAAGGTGATATATATCGCTATTATTTGGAGGGCAGAAATTTCGGAATGTTAGAGAAGGTTTGCAGGTATGGCCGTTTCAATAGCCACAGACTCAGATTCAATTCCTTCTCAACAACTCTTCGGCCTTGCGTCAAGGCCTTAGTTAAGAAACCTTCAAAAACAGTAGCATCAGTAGTTTGATTTTATCTTATGATATTCTAGTTGGATTTCAATCAAGATGTACCACAGTAGCATCATGAGATTCGAGTTCGTTGAGTTTCAGACAAGATGTACCGCAGTAGCATCATGAAATTCTAGTCTAGTTTCCAAATAAGTAGTGCAGTATCAGTAATTTTGTATTAGCAAGTTTGAATATTTCTGTTCATATCAATAATATTCTGTTTTTCTAAGATTATTGTTGCAATATTTTCATGCGTTAAGTTCTAACTATGAGAACAATCATAATTTGTGTTCAGGATTTGGTTTAATTACCATAAATGTGAAGTACTAGAATCATATGTCAATTATAGAGTACAGCTTACAGAAATCACAGGTGATTAAACCCTGCATAAACCAACCAAAGGTTCCGGCATCATCCCGTCTTAGATCAAAGAAACATTCAACTGCAGCTGCGTTCTGAATAATGAAAAATCAAAACATGAAAGAGGAATAAAAATAAATAAAAAGATTTGCAGGAAAATTACACAGAAATCTACACCGACGAAAAAATACAGGGTTTTTTCATAAGAGAATTGAAGTCGATCAATTGTTCACGCTGGTTTCACCAAGTGTGGCAATAATTTCAGATTTATACAGCAGATGAGGTCGTAAGAGAAGGGCGGCCAAAACTCTCGGCTGTGATACTGATACATCATTTTTTTTCCAGAGAAATTATAATTGTATAATCAACTTAAACATGAAGAAGAGTCTGTACATCTGCAGCAATTGGTAAATGAATTTACAGGTAACCTTCTCTTTATGCCGCAAAAGAATGCAAAAAGAGGAGTTAACCCACCAAACTTCTTGTATAGTAAGAAGGTTTAGGTCTTTTATCTATCAGTCTCAACGTTATCATCACCGGGCTGCAAGTCTCTCGTTTCTGACAAAGAAAGCCTCCGATTCTTCCCTGAGCCTGACTCAACCAGCCCTTCTGACGTCAAAGTTAGGCCACCGGTGGCGGAAGATGACCCCAGATAACGCCGCATAGAAGAGGCATCAGTAGATGTAGGAGAGACGTTGTATGCAAAAATTCCCATTGGATGGTCAAACTTGCAATTTGGACCAAATTTGCAAATACCATACCGAGAGTAAAATATGCACAAAGGTTCTCCCTGTTGCAAAGAAGAAAAATATTTGTTAAACTGTACATTCCAATAAAATTAAGGAGCTTCAACCTTATGTTTTTGCTATATGCAAAGGAAACTAAAAAATAATAAAACGTATATGCTTTGCCAAACAAACAGATACAGGCTACAACACAATATTGAAACTAACATTAAACAGCAAATTCAGAGTAATAAAAACTAGAATTACGAAAGCAAAGTTGGAAGATGAAACGATAACCTACCGGACGTAATGGCAAGCCTAAAGCACTCAATAAACAGTCAGGAGCAGGAATTAGTCTTTCTCTAGGATGATGAAACCGACAAACTGCACCAAATTTACAATCACCAGTCTTCATGTAATATTGACATTCAGGTTGCCCAGGTCTCTCAGGGAAAACATTGTCCCTCTGCAGCGCATAATAGCCCATGGGGATCGAGCCTGAGCGATATGACGAATATGTCCCCTGAGTAGCAGAATCACTCTGGCGAGCAGCTCCATAGCCTGGACTGTTTCCTTGTGTCTGTTGCTGCCCATCAGGAGACGAAACAGACCCCATTTGACCCTTTGGAAATTAAGATATGCACGCGTCAGGCTTACTTTATCAAAGCGGAAAAAGAAAATAAAAGAGAAGTACATTTCAAAGAGAATAAAAAACAGCAGTGAAACTACTAGGTTTGGTTGAACCAGCTTTTCAAAGAACTTTATCAAGTGAAGCTCAAGTGTGAAGAATGACAACAGAAACAATTTTACTCCATAGCCAAGTAACTGATGGTTTGGTATTTATATACTGAGAAATTTTTGTTAATGCCAACTATCTGAAATGAAAATTTCTGCCTGAAGTAGTTAGTAGAAAAGGCTGGTAGCAAAGCTTACCATATAAGCATTCCATCCTGGAACTGAAACCATTCCTTGTGGAAGAATTAAAGGTGTGTAACTTGAAGGGCCTTGCCAACGTGGACTAGGAATAATCGAGGCTCTTGACAGAGACCAATTTGTTAATCCTCCTGGATACGACTGCTGACCAGGAGTTGTTGGAGACTGGACAGGAGGATAAACTGAAGAACCACGGAAAGAAGCAGATGGTTGAGGATGGTGGAACTTACATGTGCCCCCAAATTTACATTGTCCGGTCCTTAAATAATATGCACACTCAGGTTCATTCTGTTGGGAGAGAGGGGGAAACACACATTATATCCTTTGAGTATCAAATCTTATATTTTAATTGTGAAACATGAATCCAAAAAATAAAGTCTACCGGGCGAAGTGGATAGCCTAAAATATTTAATGGAACTCTTCCAGCAATCCCAGCTTTGTCCTTAGGATGATGAAACTTGCATGTTGCTCCAAACTTGCAAGTTCCCGTCTTCAAGAAGTACTGAGATGTTGAAGCAAAACAATTAAAAAAACATTCAGCAAAAGCTTTATCAGTAACTGTACTACAGACAGGAGACAGAAAAGGAGGAAAAAATATATTTTCACTTCAATTGTGACGGCAAACAAAAGTCCAACGTCCTAGCAGTACTTTTGTAAATAAATTTTTTCCTCTGCTGGCATCATGATATTACATACAGGTAATCCATTTTTCAGGAGAAAAAAAAGATATGATTGTTTTTATATGTTTCTGGCTTTGGGAGATAACATGCACGACATACAGCAGTGTTCATCTCCTTTCTTACACATCCCATTTCAAAACTGGGAAGCTGAAGCAAGCAATCGCAGAAATCTCTGTGCTCAATAATTGCATTCCTCAATCAAAAGTTTTCTGGTTAACAAAATGCCACAAAATCCAGCTGGTCAAGCAACTTGGGTTGAGATTACATACCTAAGAACAAATAAGGAATTACACCCACAAAATGTACTTACCAATCAGGGACATGCCAAGTAATCCAAACCAATCCATGGTAATACAGTATTCACGAAAAACAGCTCACAATCTAAACATCCAACAGACCATCACTCAAATTATCGATCTTTTACCATCTAGTACTAAACCCATCTAATCTATTCCAAGGACCAAAGACAATGCCAAAGATAGCCTATAAAAGTTGTCTAGATTTCCTGCAACCTATGTGTTCAGCATAGACTTTGCATCTGATGACTAGAGACCTTCAAGTTTAAATGTATATAGCGAATTTAAACGCCATCAACTGTTTTTTCTACTTCTAGCACAGATGATCTATGGCAATTTTTTCCTCCAAGTAAGGATCCATTCCAATTGAGGATCATTGAAAACTACTAAACTTTCATTCATAAATAAGAAAAGCTATTGAGTTGTGATGTTGGAGCTCTGAAATGAATCTTTCTTGTAATGATCTCATCTATTGGGATGACTAAATGCTCGCAGCTGCAATAAACATGCAGTCCAGCTAAAAGCCCCAACATGAAAATGCTTGTTGGATCCCAAATAAGAAGGCAATAACTGCAGCTCCTTGAATAAATAGTCTAAGACAGTTTACCAACAGATAAATATCAAAAAAAACATTGATATTTCCATGCTGCTTTTACATGCAATTCCACCAGTCGCACAACATATCTCACCATTGACATAATCCAAGGAAAGGTCAGTCATTAATAATAAAGAGCCAGGTATAAATATTAATAACATGGAACAAATAGAGAGTATAGGCATGCCTGGCATTCAGGTTGACCCATCCTTTCTGGAAACTCCCCTTTCATTCTTGCTGTGGCGAGAGCCTGCAGTACAATAGTATCTATCAAATTCATTAAACAGACATCATACGAGAGAAAGACAAGTAGACAACTACAAAAAGATAGTCATAAGCAAACAGAAGTTATTTAAAAAAAAAAAAATCTCAAAGAAAGCAACACACTTCACAGCTTGGTATGTAAAGCAATAATTGTACACCCTATTTAAGCAACAAATTAAACCCATCGTTGACATGGTAACATCTACAGCACAACTACAGAACTACCTTGTAAAAATTTGCCATCGGGATTTCAGAGGTAAGAAACTTACTTTTAGGATGAACTTGAAATGAAGATTAAGCAAAGTCAAATCACAAAGGGGCGTGAAGAGAACAAGTGGCTTATTCAATTAGGTGGAGAGAGGGATACATGACTTCATGGGTTTCCTGAGTTACAAAGCATAATTTTCTTCGTAGTCCTCTTTTCTGAATACTTCTTACAAAAGTTTATATATCCCAGAGCTTTTGTATGCAACAAAAATGACATGATAATGATAAAATAAACTCTAAGACACTTCATGAGGAAACCAAATCTAACCCCCTAACTGTAAGCATCATGATTTTGTCCCAGCAGTATCTACACAGAAATCTTGATAAAGTTATTCTTATGATAACAAGCTTTTTCATGAATCTGCATGCCTATGATATCAAAGTAACAAAATGGAACAACAAGAATCTGAACAGAACAGAAAGTAGCAGACAGATACAGTCAAAGATTTGCTAGTGAAATCTTATGTTTCTACACTGTGTGATTAAAAACTTACTAGCTTCCTATTAGGAGGATGATTAAAGCGGCATGTCGAACCAAATCTACAAAGTCCTGTTCTGAGATAAAAGGAACAATCTGGTTCCTCTTCACGCTCAGGGTACGGACCAGGAGGATAAATGCCAGTATCCACTGCTTCAGTCGATCTCATATTTACAGGCCACATAGAATCTGAAATACAAATAGTATTAATTCACATAAGAAATACTATCTAACTTCTATCAAGGCGTAATAAAAAACCCCACTATAAGGCACTTGAAATGCACTGTATTATGAAAACAAGACAGTCGGTTAATCTCATGAAAACTTTTGCAAACTCCGGCTATACACCAACAAACTCCTTGATGATCGAAAATGGAGACAGAAAAAACATATAAAGCTCCAATTTCAAACACAAAAGTCTCATTGCAAACCATCATAACAAGAAAGTCACGAAACATTGTTCAATTCTGCAATGCTCGGCTAATCACAAGCGCCGAGCTTGGTTAAAGCTTACTAGCTTAGAAGCATCAAACATGAAAGTGCACAATCATCCCCCAACAAGTTGCAACTTTTCCCTTTACTCCGTTCTTAGGATATTAGGCATGGTTAACATAATTTCATTTCTTTCCAAAATTCCAACAAAAGTTTCTAACTTTGAACAGAAGTAAAAGCTAAAGATTAACCAAAACAAAGTCCTATAATCTCATTAATCCAATCACAGCAAAGCAAATAAAATTAATTGGTATGATCAAAAAAGACAAATGGCATTTACATTTTACAAGCCAACAAATGTTATCAAAAATGTCATCCACATTAAGATGATATCACAAATTCTTGAATTCTAGTGACTCACATTCAATAAAGCCTATCAAGTGGCTTCAATTCTCCGCAACCACCACCCCCAAAAAAATTATTTTATTAAAAAAAAGTTTTAATCTTTATTTAACACAAATATCAAATTTTCTGAAAAATTCAAAATTTATTACCAAAATTCCCAATTCTGATCAACCTCAATTCCCCTAATTAATAATCATACAAATTTTTCAAAAACCCCAAAAATTAAAAATGGTGAGGTAATAATTTGATCAAACCCCGTTGCTTACTGTTAAAAATTAAAACTTGTTAAAACCCCACATAAAAAATTAACAAAAAAAAAAAAGAAAAATTCAAGAATCATTACAAAACCAATTATAGTGAAGGGTAATTTGATCAAACCCCATTTGCTTAGAATAATTAAAAATTAAAACTTTTTAAAACCCCACATAAAAATTTAACAAAAAAAAAATCAAGAATTATTACAAAACCAATAATAGTGAAGGGTAATTTGATCAAACCCCATTTGCTTAAAATAATTAAAAATTAAAACTTTTCAAAACCCCAGATAAAAAAAAATTAATTAAATAAAAAAAGGGAAAATTCAAGCATAACAACAAAACAAAAATGTAATCATACAGCATTTGACAAACACCCAACAAAAAAGGGTTTTAAATTTTTATTTTCATTTTTTTCACATTAAAAAAAAACAGAATTTAAATATAAATTATAAAAAAAAAAAAGCAAGAACCTTCATCTAAAAGAGAGGATGATCCAGCAGAAGGTCTAGAAATGGAAATTCCAGGTGTATCATCATCATCACCAACAACAACAACGTCACGAAACGCCATCGTTTTATCACAACCTCCATTCAAACAACATCACTACTTAATAATTATTATTTATAAAAATTACAATAATAAATAAATAAATTATTAATAATAATAATAATAAAACAAAATTACTTCTTGTTGTTCGACGATCATTATTCTTCAACAATAATAATCCTCATTCTACGTATTACTGTGATAAATTTATCATTTATTTATTTATTAATATATGTATAGTATATATTAGAATGCAATAATTCAAATAAAATCTTAGTTTAAATAATAATTTTAAAAAAAAATGTAAAATTGAGGAGAGAGAAACTTGTTTGTTTAGAGGGAGAAAAAGAAAAGGTAGAAAATGGGGAAAAAAATTGGTTCTCTCTCCTCCACAGAACTCTAGAGTGGGGGAGAAAAGAAAAAGGAAGAATAAAAACCAACCATTTTTATTTATTTTTTTATAATTTTTAATAATTATTATTTTATTTATTTTTAATTTTTTTTTTTTTTACAACCTGACAAATACTATTTTTAAATTGTTTTTGTTTTCTTTTTTTAGGGGAAAAGTGATAAACAGGAGTTTTTGTGAGGTGTTTTAGTTTTTTACCCGCGTAAATGTGAGTTTACGAGGGGAAAAAAACGGTTAGTTGACTCGCGGGAGTGTGGGAGGTGAGGTGTACGCGCTTTTGTAAGAGGAGTGTGGTTTGTGTAAGTATAAGGACGTGTTTGGTTGACAGTCGATGTCTTGGTTTTTGTTTTACCCTTTGAAGAAGATGGAGTAAATGTATGGAGTATGTCTGTATGTGTGTTAGTGTGTGTATCAGTGTGTCACTAATGGTTCTCGTACTATTGAACGAAATTGTAAGAAGAACGACATTATTAGATTACGACTTCTCGTAAGGAAGTAACGTTTATTTTGCTTCATTTAAAATTAAAGGGTTAGTTTATATATTTTAAGAATTATATCTTGTGAAATTAAACTCGTGATCTCAAAATCAGTTATGAAATTATGCTCTTAGTGATTGCATGCCTAACATATATGTATGAATTTTTTATGTTGATAAAGTTTGGAATATGTACTTTTATCTTAGCATGTATTTTGTGCTAGTCGTCAAAAGTCAAACTATTTGCTTAATTAAACAAATATACATGTCTTATATTATGTGGTTATAAACATAGTTTTTTAATTCAGTTTCACAAACTTTTTTTCTTTCCGTTTTCACACACTTTGTGTGTGCAATTACACATAAGCTTTGAGAGTTGAGACCACATACAAACACATGATAAATGTACATGCTTGTGTTAAAGCACCGACTCATGGCCTTTATAACCGGTAAAAATGCAAATTACTAGTCACTAAACATTAGCATTAAGTTTTTGCAAATGTTAAAATACCCGTTATGAATTATCTTTTTAGATTGGCAATTTTTAGTGTCTGCCAACGCTGAAAGAGCCACAGTATAAGAGTTTAATTTATTTCAATTTCCAAATTAGATTATGATTATTTTATCTCAATATCAAAGTCTACATTAGTGTAGGTAATAACCTTAGATGGGAAGTGAAAACAAAAGAAAATTGGAGTGAAATAAACCCAAAGCAAAGCAATTAGCATGCAATTTACGTTGAGTGGGGACAAAAAGTTGCTGAGAAACCAAACAAGTGAAAGTGGTTAAACGCCACTTTGCGTATAATACAGTACTTTACAACTTTTTAAGGTTGACGTTTAACATTTTTAATCAAGTTTAAGGAGGACACGTGGGAGTAAATACGTAATATAAGCGAGTGTAAAAGTATAATTAAAAGTAGAGAGTGAACTACTGTTATCACCGGCTACCGGAAGATATCGCACCTTATTCGCACGTATTGCTTTTAAAAATAAAAATTAAAAACTAAAAAAAAATAATTGCACAGGTGTCAGCTGTTTCACTTTTCACAATGTTCCTTTTCTTTTTAATGGGATATTCCAATTTGCTTTAGTTATTAGTTATTGGTTATTTGGCTTAGGGTTTATTTACTTCATTTTAAAATTAGCTCAATTTAATTTAATTTAGTTTAACTTTAATTAGTTCAACTATCGGTTCAACTCAGTTTCATTCAGTTCACCTCTTCTTTTATTTTATTAATTAATTTGCTTCTAATATTATTAGTGTGTTTATAATATATTTATGATACATTAATCATCATTTTTCTTTGTTTCATGTATATGTATACATTTATTAGTTTAAAATTTTCACAAAAAAAAAAATTATGAAACTACCATTCGGCAAATAAAACAAAAATATGAGTGAAACATTACTTACAAAAATATTATTATACAACATAAGTGGAATACTATTCACAAAAATATGAAAATATATTACTGATTTTTATTTCATAAAATATGAACTATCAATTACGATTTTTTTTGTTTAATAATTATTAATAGATTAATAGCAAAATTATTACTATGTCATGACTCCATAGTTAAAAATCATTAATAATCCGTAGTTAAAAATCAATAGTCATAGTTAATCCATAAAAATCATAGTTAAAAAATCAATAATCATGATTAAAAATCAATAGTTAAAAGTAAATAATCAATAGTTTAAAATCAATAGTCAATAGTTAAAAATCAATAACCCATAATTAAAACTCATTAATTCATAATAAAAAACTTTTAGTTCAGTTCAGTTCAGCTCTAATCAATTTAACTTAGTTCGGTTCAATTCAATTAAGTTGTTTTCAATTGAAGCAAGCAGGTCCTTGTTAATTATACGTCGTAAAAGGATTCATTGTTCATTTTCCATATGGAGTGGACATCCTTTGCTTTTGTAGTAGCAAACTACGGAGTATGTTCATTTTGCATTGTGCACAGAAAATTAAAGATTTTGTTCGAAAGTTAATTGCTTGTTAGAGATTAATTAATTTATGTTACTTTGACCAATAGTTTGTATTAGTTTATTTAACTACGGAGTAGTTGATTTCATCAATTGATTGTGTAAAAATGTTTGGTAAATAGTTGTTACATATTGGTTGTTATTTGGTATATTTAAAACTGAAATGAATTAAGCAAAAATGTAGCAAAATGTTTATAATATTCCATTGAACTGAAAATAATTTGTAAAGAACTAAGGGTAAACCAAAAGGCAAAAAACTTCTAATATGAGCTTTTTGGAAACTAGTTTAGTCACCCCGTAACTCTTAACTCTCAAACACTCTTGCTAAACTTTTAATTTTTTGTTGAGCAAACCTCTCTTTTGCCTCAAATATCCCTTTGTCCCCTTAATCAATATACATAATCACTTTTTAGCCAATTACATGTCATTTTTCGTAAATAATTAGAAAACTTTATTATCATATTACCTCTAAAGTGCATATAAAAAGACGACATTAGCCCTAAATTTCTAACATATAATAAAAAATGTCATTTTAATATGCAATTTTGTATATTATAGTGATTAATTAATTAGTATTCGTTAAAAATTACTCCTACTATATTACATCAAAATTAAATATAGTATATTATTGACTAAAATCATTGACTGTGATTTTCTATCAAATAGTTGAGAAAGACGTTTTAACTGAAAGTATACTCTTTCTAGTAGGGGAAAAAACTTTATTAAAGTGGTAATTTTACTTGATATCATTAAATAGTGACATTGCTGGCTTCATATTGCTTCAATGTCAAAATAATAGTTGATCAAATTTCACTTTTCCCAGTGACTTATTAAAAAATGAAGTATATATTCATCAATAACAAAATATGATATCATTTCATTTATGACCAATTGATTTTGAATATGAACACACAATATCTTTGTTTTATTCTGCTATGAAGCTATATCAACAATTGATTAGAATCACCCTCAAATTTCCTAAAATTGAGAAATAAACTCTAACTACATAGTATTTGAGTTATCTCTCACTCTTTAAGGTTTCACCTTGAATTAGATTACAAATACCTCTCTGGCTATGAATCTTTTTCGAGACGTAGAATAATACTTAATTTTGCCAAACCAAAGTACCTAACAGATTAACAAGTCAACTTTCGATTCACTTCCTAACTAATAAATAGTCTATTTTTAATTATAACACAAATTAATTAAGAACCTAAACTATGAGTGCATTTACTCAATGGTGTGAAATGTGCTAATGTGGTGGGGACAATGAGATCTTTGACTTGTGCAAAGGAACACACCGACAAGCATCAAAGCATAAAACCATAGGTTTGAAACAAGATTATGGCATCACAATTCTAAACCAAGACCACTTATATTGGTATGTAAAGATATCATCAACATATAGAGAAATTTGGTGCCCAACCAAACTTAGCATATGACATTTGGACATTCTCCATTAATAAGTAAAATGACCGATTTTTATTTTCTTTAACTCTTACCAACATGTTAGCAGCTGATAAATTTATTCAATTAGTAGTCCAGTATCATATATCTAATTACTTATATTAACAATTGAATACAATTACAATTATGATTTTAGACAAACCGGGTGGATGTGGGACGAATATGACTACTTATCCACCACCTACATATCTACCCGCCAAAGTCATATTTGTACCCTTTTTAATTGTGGCGTATGTGGTGTGAAATCCGACAAACCATACTCAGTACTCACCTACCATACATATTTCTTCTCTGCCAATTGTGTTTAAAATAATTTATACGAAGTAAGTAATATCTGACACTTATTAAATTACGTAGTATGTTTATTTTTCAAAGAATAAGCCATTTTTATTGGATATGATTATTTATTGAACCATCTAACTAAAATCCATCAATGTCTACTGTCAAACGTGATTAAAATCTACTATAAAGTAAAAGTGTTATAGTATGTTCTCTTCACGAGAGTTTTGTTTCTCGAATTACCACAAATAATTTCATATCCATTCTAAAGTCATTGTTATATCAATAAGGGGTTGTTTAATTAAGGGTACTCTACCAAAAACTGCTTCATCTACGATGAGACACATTAAAGATGACTTATATCCCATCATAGCCAAATAGATTTTCATAAATGACTTAATTTCTAGTAACTCTATAAGAATCAATAACAATTAAAAAACATTTACGACAACCCTTTTCTATGACGGAAAAAATCATTTACGAAGGGATTTCCTGTCATAAATTACTTCCTTTTATAATAGTGGTAGTAATCAAAGAAAATGAGAATCAACTGCACACCCTAGACTACCCGCGACACTCGTACCCCATTTGCACAACACTCGCACACCACCCACACCACTCCCCCCTCCCCCCGATCGGTTGTCGCCACCCCTTTCCCTTCACGCAAAACCCTAAAAAAACCCAAAAAATTGTAGACCTAAATAAGTTTTAAAGATTTTACGTGATGGGAAGTGATTTTCGAGGAGATAAGAGGGGCGCCGAAAGGGTGGGGAGGGACGGCGAAGTGATGGGGAGGGTTGACAACTAGCGAGGGGTGAGGAGGAGCAACCACCATGCTGGAAAGGCTTTGATATAGAAAGGAAGAGGTTGTTGTGCGGTGGTTGTAAGAGATCATTCCTTTTCTTTGAACAAAACAAACAAACAACCATGTAAAACAAGGAGTTATTTTTCCATTCTCATAATCTCTTTCGCTTTCCCCCCTCATTAACTTAACGACCTCTAAGTTTCAATTTATTCCTTCATTTTTGAATTAAAAAATGTTTGAATCAATTTCAATCCATTCACTAACTTTACATACCGTACATTATTCTTATTCACAATTTTCCATCGTAGCTTGCAACAAGAACATACCTTAATACTCTAAAGTATTATATACTAGATAAACCCTGAGCAAATACTAGGATTTTAATTGTTTATAAATGGATAAATCTCAAAGTGAAATTCCAATTATTTTGTTCACAATTAAAAAAATTTTAACAGTAGAGACGAACAATTATTTCCTTTCTATCAACTAATTAATATAAGATCTGGTTCTTTTTGACTAATATAATTGATATTTTACTTTGGTTTAACTCTATTTAATTAAGTTCAACTTCATTCATTTTAGGACCTATTCACTTCTACTTTATTTCAATTCAATCAAGTCCCGCTCAACTCCAATCAGTTCAGTTCATCTCCATTCATTTTACTTTCTAATATCGTTCTCTAAAAAACAATTCATTTCAACTAATTTCAGTTCAGTTCAGCTCCAATCAGTTTAGTTCAATTGTTTTCATTAAATGTAAACTAGCCGTTAATCCAGTTCACTCCAATTCAACTCTATTCATTTCAACTCATCTCTATTATACTTCGTAATTAATATTCTATTCTAATTCAATTTGACCCGTTTCAATTCACTTTAACTTTATTCAATTATATTTGAGTTAAAAAGAATAGCGACAAAGCCTTGTTCTCATCAACTTATTTTAGCCGATTAAAATTTATTTTTGCTGAACTGAACTTATTTTTACACACGTCAATATATTTTTGCTGATGAAGTAGTTGGGATTAAAATTGTATTTGCAGATCTTCTACTTAAAGTCGGCCATGGCTAAACCTTAACCCTCTTTCTCTTCTTCTTCCTCTTCTCACTCTCTCACATTTCCCACATTCTTCCCTAATTCCGAGAGAGCGAAGATCACAAGAAACCCTCAATTAAACTCCATTTTTAAACCACCACACTTTCCTTAGCTTTGACTTTCAATTTCCCTTCTTTTTCCTTTGAAAATTAAAGTTCATGCTATTCTCATGATCCTTTCTCAGATCTAAAATTAAAAAAAAAAGAGTTCTGATTTATTAAAAATTAGGGTTTCAACTAACAAAAATGGGGTTTCGTTTAAACCCTAGATTTAAGTTGTTAACTTTTCAATTCACTCTTCTTTCTGCTTTCTTCCTTGTTTTGTTGCTTTCTTCTTCTATTTCAGCTCAGGTGATTTGATCTTCTTCTTTTGTTCATTGTATTGATTTTTTTTTTGGAGATTTAATGGAGTGTTTGAATGTTGCAGGAATCTGGTGATGATGAACAAAATGAGAGAGTTGGAGGATCCATTAAGGATTTGGGTAGACGTAGTAAGGTTAGTGAGAATTTAAGTGATTTTGAATTATTATGAAAGTACAGGAAATTTGTTATATGATTTGGGAAAATGTTGGTGTATCGTTGACAAATAGTTTATTCGATTAGTCTTGCATTTGCTTTATCGTATTACAGTCGAATTCGATGTTGAAAAACAGCTTCAATTATGTAGATGAGTTAGTATTGATGAATTTTTTAGATCTTAATCTACTGCATTGTCGAATTGTGATGTTTTGGTTGATTTAGTTGATTGTTTATTGGAGATCGATGAATAAGGACTCCCTAGTCCAAGTAAAGATTTATGTTGTTTGGAATTTTTGTAGTGGAGATATAACTTAACGATAATGACTGCATGTTTTGCTTAACGGAGTGGCGTATTGCCTTTTGGTTTTTCATTATCCGTGGTGGGGGCTAATGCATAGCTGACTGTTTTCACGGGCTTTGGATCTCTTGCTGTTGAAAGAAAGTTGCAGTTACTTTGCTGTTGCAAAAGTTTGATTCATAGCGACGTTGTGTAGTGGATATTACCATTTGAGTTGTTTTAGAAGACAATCATGGGGAAGCGGGAATGATGTTTATCTGACATGCAATTTGAGGTCGCTACAACAATTAGACTGTTGAAACGTTCTTCCAAACGATTCCTATATTAGCAGCCACCAAACCTTTGCACATTTCAACCTCTTGTCACGTCAAAGTTCTCGCAGTCAAAGAGTCTACAAGTGAAATTTATGTTTGGCTCCTTCCAGGGATGGTGAAAATTTGAAAGGCTTACCCCAATTCATGATATTACAGTTTATGTCCTCCATTGGCCTCAAATGATGATGTTGAGGACTTGAGGCTAATTTGCAGACAACATGTTGCATCATGAATCGGGGTGTTGCCTTTTAAATTATCATCATCCATGGAAGAAGCAAATGCATAAGAACTTTGAGTCACTTCCTGTTTGCAAGAGATTTATGTTCGCTTTATTGCTGTAACGTTTGAAGCACAACCATCCAGTGTAGTGGATATTACCATTAGAGCTGTTTTGGAAGACCAGTGCAGGGAAGCTCTTATAAAAATGACAGGGTAAACATTGGAGTGGCAGCAAAACAGCGAGTTTGTTGAAAAGTTCTTCCTAAAGACTCTTATGGCAGTATCCACTAAACCTCTGCAAAGTTTCAAACTCAAGAGGCATCAAAGTTGTTGCCATTTTTTGGGGGCAAGTGGACCAAGAAGCGGCAAGTCAAATCTGTGTTTGGTCCCTTCCAAGGACCGTGAAAATTTAGAAGGCTTACTCTACTCCATTTAGCAACATGTGCTGAAAATTACAATTTATAGCTTCGGTACTAATCCAATATATTTTATGCCAATTTCCGTTGCTAATTACAGTTTCAAGCCTTTGCTTAGTTATTTTTTTGTTATATGTTTTTCTGTTTTTGTTGGTATGGTATATTAGAGGTTCATTGGAATTCTGAACAAACTTTTCCCATCTGTCTTGACAGACAGTCAGGCAGCTCCACTGTTTTTTAAACCTCTGTCGTATTCCCCGAATCTTGATATGCTAACACATTGTTAGTTATGGTTATTTCCTTTTCGTCTATATTATTTTTCAATACACGTGTTTGTTTGATGTAAACTTTTGTTGCATGTGTGTGATACTGCATGTGTATCAGTTTGTGTTATGCATTAGCCTTTTGGTATCATCTTCTCGTAGATCTGATTTAATTATTCACTCAATTTAATGAAAGAACATGGACGTGTCTTGCCATCACAAACTTGTGATATTGTTGCAGATTGTGCTGGAGCATTTGGGAAAAGACGCTGATTCTATACACTTGGGCATAAACCTGGACTCTGGTTTAGGAGTTTTTGATGCTTTCTTTGCTAGTTTATGTATGATTCTTGTTAGCGAGGTTTGTTCCTAGCCATTACTGCTTGCTAATCTTTTGATCCCATTTTCTTCTTTTGTGTTCACATCAACTTTTATGTTAAATTCTTATATATGTAGGCCTTATTAGCTATTGGTTTTGTGATAGATTGGAGACGAGACCTTTATCATAGCAGCTTTAATGGCAATGCGCCATCCAAAATCCATCGTTTTGTCTGGTGCTCTGAGTGCCTTGGTTGTGATGACGGTAAGTTTTATGCATTTTACATTGGGCTGATCCTTCAATTAGTGAGACCTTTTGCATAATCTTGGACTTCCCTGTGTTCTTACCTATTCTTCTTTAAAACCATGTGCATTTACAAGGAATTTACTATTCTCACAAATAGTGTTCTCCACTTCTCCTCGATAACAATGAGTGCTTTTTGCTTCTTTGAATGACTGAGACCTTCACTGATGCTTAATTGTTAATAGGTGCTCTCCACTGGACTTGGTAGGATAGTTCCAAATTTGGTATCAAGGAAGCATACAAACAGTGCTGCTACAGGTATTCCTTTATGTTGCTTGGCATAGCATTTTTTCTGTTTTTCATTTTAAATGTCTCATTGTGTATGTATCATTTTGTTGCTGGTTCTTCATGCCTGTATAATGTATATATATTTAGTTTTCTTATATCTTGATACCCAAATCCAAACATGTTCATGCTTCAACTTTCCATCAGTAGTAGTGTTTTTTATTCCTTTCTTGTAACTTGTACTCATAGTAAGGCAACACCAAGCAACAACCTTTGGAATTGGTCTATTCATCTTTCTATTAGCTAAAAACTGTTTTTTTAGTAGATGCTCTCTTAGATTTTAATCACTGTATTTATGACAAATTGTCATTATTTGTGGTCTTATCAATGAATGATGTGAAATTCTGGTGTATCTGCGGATATTTTGGCTATTGGTGGGAGTTCATGTGCTCGCCTTTATCATTTTTACTGTATAAATGATATGTGTTCTTTGTCAATGCAGTTCTTTATTTATTTTTTGGTTTACGTCTCCTTTATATTGCTTGGAAATCTGATCCTAAGGCATCACAAAAGAAGGAAATGGAAGAGGTATGTGATTATTTGCCTCTACTTTTTTCTTCAAAGCTTTTGATGCATGCTATAATGCTTCTCTATTGTTAGGTGTCTAATCATTTTTTTTCCAAGATTGGTATGGCATTATGTGGGTTGCCTATAACTTGCCATTGGATTATAGTGCTTGAAATGAACAGTGTGCTTGGTGGCTTTTTTTTGTGATTTAACAATTTTTTAGTTTGTTAATATTTGCTTTGGGTGGTGTAAGACATTATATCACACTGTTTATATCTATTTGAAAGACTTTGTGATGAGGCTGCTGAAGTTTTTGTTTATTTATATTTTATTTATCATAATATTACTCAATACTTCTTTTGCTTTGACGTTTGAACCTTCCTTTTATATTTTTACAGTTAGTATGTGACCTTAGTAGTTAGTAGGCTCATAACTTGTTTTGGTTGATTTTGAAACTACTTAGTAAAGTCAAACCCTTCAGTGTCATTGCAGAATGCAAACTGAGCACCGTTTGATAATCCTTTAATTTTATGTTTGAAAAAATTGTGTATCCAGGTTGAAGAGAAGCTTGAGGGTGGACAAGGGAAAACATCAACGCGTCGTTTTTTTTCAAGATTTCTCACTCCAATTTTTCTAGAGGTAATTTAAATCTAAATTTGTGTATTACTCTAGCCCATGTTAGCACCTGGGTATCATGAATTTTTATTTCCCACTTTCTCTGTAGGAATAAGTTTTAAATAACATAGTTTAGCCTTGTTAAAAAAATTGTGTGCAACAAAAATCAACCAATATTGTTTCATGTGTTCGCAGTCTTTTATTCTCACTTTCCTTGCTGAATGGGGTGATCGTAGTCAGATAGCAACAATTGCTGTAAGCTCTACTTTCCTTCGATTCTTTGAATTTTACTAAGATTACAGGCACAACTCTTTCTACCTTGTGTTTTAGATACTATATAAGAGCTCTATTATTGTAAACTGGCAATGTGCTTATTGACAATCCCCTATCTGCTGGCAAACTGGCTTGCATTGCCTGCTGCAGCGATTGGCATACATGTCTAGTGGAATGAAGCTTGTTTATTTTTCTACTCTGTTTGTTTTAAATGCTGTTCCTACTCATGTTCTTCAATGATTTGAGCTTTGTCGTTTGCTTCATTTTCCTTTTCTATGGTAATTCCACAAATCTTTTGCTGGGCCATATAAGTGTTGCCGGTTATGTGCTTTGCTTGTAAGTTGCAATCAATGATGCACTTGTATAAGTGTATTGAAAAAATTTGGAAAGAGTTCTTGTGGTTGTAGTTGATTTTTCTTAGATAAATGAGCATTTATCTCTTATTTTCACCAAAAGCATTAAAGTTGGAACATTGAACATAATGGGTATATTGGGTTTTGCTTTATAATCCCTATCTAGATTGGCTTTGGTACAATGATTGAAATTGTGCTCGAGACAAGCAGCTTTGATTCATTAATGATTTTTTTTTCTTGATCCCACAGCTGGCCACACACAAAAATGCGTTGGGCGTTTGCATAGGGGCCATACTAGGGCATTTGGTCTGCACATCAGTGGCTGTTGTGGGAGGAAGCATGTTGGCGTCTAAGATATCGCAGCGTACAGTTGCCACCGTTGGTGGCTTTCTCTTTTTGGGATTCTCCTTATCATCATATTTCTATCCTCCACTATAGGACCTTAAGGAGCTTGTTGACTAGCCACATTCGTGTAATGTCATCGTTTCACTTTTGGTTTCTCAATTTTTTTTTTATCCCTTTCTATATAGAATCTCCTTTACACCTTTTCTTCACTTTACCTTTTCTCCTAGCAGTAATGTTAGTCCATTACTCATCTAAGCTTTCTTCTTGCTATAATGTTTTTTGATTTTCTTTTTTGGGGGTGTATAAATTTTTACAATGTAAAGAAAGCGAATATCTCCCAATATCTTCGTGATGTTAACTGTGAATCTTGTTCTTAAACTTGGTGGAATCTGATGTATGTGTCTTGGATTTAAACGATTCTTATGGTTCTTTGTTATTCCAAGGGGCCTTGCCGCTTGAGTGCTATTCTAGTACATCGATATGGTTTGGTAATTTTGTTTAAACTATGGTTCAGAGTATATATTTGTGAGAGGTTGTCTCTCAATGCTATATATCCAGTGTGACTGAAACAAGCACTTTTGCCCATAGGAAATTCGATGTTTGACTTGAAAAATGCCTATAGCAGAAGTATGAAATTCTCTTACTTTTTGCTTCCTTTTTCAATGGCCCCAATTACACAAGAACCCCTAAACTTTTATCCTATGCTTTCATTGCTTTGTATTCCTTGAGACATTAATTTTGACCCTGTCATCAATTAAATGGACCATTAGGTTCGTGACGGATGATTAATCCTATTACTTTCGGTTCAGTAAATGTGCAATAAATAGGTATTTATTATGAGATATAAAAAATTACTTTGTTGTACATTTCCTGCACATGAGGTAGTAAGTGCAAACTCACTTAATTTGTGCCATATTTTAGCAATTGCATTAGTTTTTGTCACCTTGTATAGTTGTATAGTTGTATTGACAATATTAGAATTACTAATCCATTGTTGGTAACAATGTGCAAATCATGTAAATTGTAGATTTTATAAGGGCTATCTTTATTTAGGGCGTTTTCGACAACAACTTTTGGAGTAGTTTTTAGCTGTAACATTAAGTTAAAATACTGCCTAATTTATGTATTGGTGTTTGGTGTAGTGGTAGAAATAAATTTTAGCTTTAGAACTTTAGAAGTATTGAGTAATTTTTTCAAAAGCTAATACGGAGTAATATTTACTTTTAAAAAAGCTATAAAAGTAATTAATTATTTTTTGAAACCAATTTCGTAATTTACTTATTAAATTAACAACCAAGTTATTTAAAGGTGGCCTTAACGAATATTTATTAATAGATACTTCCAACAACTACTAATCAACAACTAATGGTTACTTCCATTGCTAACAAATACTCTCACAGCTACATTTACCCGTACCTTTACAAAGTGAAAGTAATATACTTTGTATAACATCGTACAACATATGGTTGGAGTAATAAGTTGTTATCTTTGAATTATTGTATGTTAATACTCTTATTATTTTTTGGGTAGTAATTATACTCCTTTTATTAAAAAATAAATAAACAAATAATGATGCTTCCTAATTCCAGATATAGAATGACTCATTTACAACCTAACTACTATCTAGGATTATTATAGGATGCAATTGCGATTTTAAATTGGATAATATCTCATAAATCACTGTGATATGTATAAATAGTAAATAACATGATATTTTCGTAAATAAGTAGAAAATTTTATTACCGCACTACTCCTTAAAGTGCATATAAAAAAATAATCCTACCCCTAAATTTCTAACATATTATCTAACATGTCGATATGCAAAATTTTATATCACAATGTTTAGTAATTAAAAAAACTAAAAAGTATATAAAGACAAGTCGCCGCCATTGGCTATTCCTTTTCCCAATATTTGACAATTGATTCCCTTTCTCTTTCTCTCTTCCCGTGATTTTCACTTCCACTGCGCCACCACCTACGGTGTTTTCCGGTGAACTTTCACAGGTAAATCTTATTATATCTTTACGCCAAAAAACCCATATTTCTTTCCAACTGTTGCTGTTATTTTCCTTTTAATTTGCAATTATGAGCATATGAATACAAATTTTATTTTCGAGTATTAGGTTATCGTATGATTTTTTGATTTTGTTGTATTATATATTTGCGATTACAATTGTAGTTGATTGATACAAGTTATTAGTACTAAATTTCAGTTTGAATTAGGGTTTTTGATTTTAATCAATTTCATATTTCGAACTTACTTGTGATATGCCACTGAATTAGGTTTTGCCGTTTTGTATTAATTTAATTTTTATTATGTTATTGGTGATTATTATTGGAATCAAATTTTGTTGAAATTCGTCATTTACCTTCGTTTATTGAACTTAATATTGCATAGGTTATAGTCAAATATGGTTTAATTAGGGAAGGAATTGATGAATATGAACATACAATTGACAATCCGGTTGCTTGGAATTACGGAATGTAGTTTTCAAGCCAGTGGCCTTCATACCATTGCTCGAAAGTCTTAAAATTTAATTCCAAATTATTGTTTTATGTTGGCATTTTAAATTCTGATCATCCGAGTTGTCTCTTATGTCCATCGACATTCGTTTGCTCATGTTCAGTTTCTGATCATTTGAGTTCTTTGTGATGGATTTTTTTAGTATTGAGGGTTTTCGAAATTTTTTTATTGATTGTTGGCATTGGATTTTTGTTTGATTTTATTGTAGTTGGTTGGTAAGGAGAAGAAAACAGAGTAAGAGAAGAGAGAGGGTTAGAGATGTCGTACGATGATGTTGAGATAGAGGATATGGAGTGGAACGAGGAACTTCAAGCGTTCACCTACCCTTGTCCATGTGGCGACCTTTTCCAAATCACTAAGGAAGACCTCCGCCTTGGCGAGGAGATTGCTCGTTGCCCTAGTTGCTCTCTCTACCTTACTGTCATTTACAATCTTGAAGACTTCGCTGATAACGCTAAGAATACTACCAATTTTCAGCAATCAAAACAGCAGCCCATCAGTGTTGCTTAAACATTTCCTACCAATTAGTAACATCTTACACCTAACTTTATGTTTTTGTAATACACGATACTACCATTGGTTTTTGATATACGCCAATATCATTATTCTTGTTTGATTTTGTCTGCTCTTTTATTGTAATCTTTTTTGTCTTTTGTAGTTATTTATTTGGGGATTGGGTGTGCGTTTTGAGGATTTAGATTATTGATGAGAATGCTTTTTGTTAGGGGGTTTTCGTCGTGAACTTTGTGGTGCTTAGTGTTGACAGTGTAATCTATAAAATTACTGCTTTTTTTGTGTAATAAAGTCATTTTTGGAGCTTATCTTTAGATCGAGGTTTTGTTTTTGCTTCAATTTTTTGTACAAGTATTAGTAAAGGTGGTGTTTCTTTTGTTTATTGTTAGTGAGTGTGTTATACTAGATGGAACTTTGCAGCAAAGCTAGAAAAGCGAGTGTAGCTGAGTTATTAGAGGGGAGAAACAATTTTTTAGGCAAGTAAATTAGTGTGACCTTGGTAAATTCCAACTGCATAGCTCCTTTTGTAATTGGGCACTTCTAAGTATCATAAACTTTCTTATTGACTTATTGTCATATAGTTTGAAATAATATTGGAATTGGATTATTTATTTGTGTTTGGTGGTGTTGCTTAGTGTATAGAGCGCGATGGACTGGGGATGGATAAGAATGGATCACTTTTTATTCGGTAGTTTTAGTTGCTTATTTACCTGCAGGGCTGTATTGTATTTGATTCTTTTGAAAAGGATTTTTAAATATAAAATTTTGGAGTTCAGACATTTTATTTAGTGTAAAGAATATTTCACAACTGGATTTGCCCTGAAAGTGACACTGTAGCTCCATGGTTCACCACTTCACATTACTTAATTAGAGAAGTCTGTTGGCTGTTTTGCAAGAAGTGTGCAGGGTGCCTAATATTGAACCTGTTACTCGGGATCAGGATCGGGGTGGGGTGAGGGTGTTGTCTGTGTGTGGTATGTGTGAGTGCAATGACAGAGTTGTGCAGTTGTGCTGGATCATACTGTAATCTGATGAGTTTTCAACTCAGAAGACTTGTGAAGTTTGTCAGAATTATTAAACAAGGTTCATATCTGATCCACACACTGCGTTTGTACGAATTCATATTGATGTTCATGCTTCAGGTTAAGCAAATGGTTAAGGACATTTATATGAGAGAGGCTGGCTTTGAATATTCATAACTGATAACCAATCGTCAGAGATGTTTGGCTTGCTTAGTGTGTGTACTGTAGGACGGAGTAGTTTATATTTTCATGCTTCAGGTAGCAGCAATTGGAGATACTGTTTGTCTGTAACCAGAAGCTACTTTTTTTTTGCTTGCCACTTTCCAACACTTCCAGAATGACCTAGCTGCTTGGTGCTGCTGTTATGCGGACGATTCTTTACTCTGTCATTCAGCGAGGCCAATCTGTTGTTTGTACAATAACCCATGATTCGCTTATATATTGTAGCAATTGCAGGCTTGGGTATTTAAATGATGGATGGGGTGTATGTTATATTCGCTTATTAAGCACTCCAAAATTACTTATCAACTCTCGATTTCATGGTTGCCCCTCGCTCACATGAGTCGCCCCACAAATTCACAACCACATTCGCTATCAACAACATAGTATTATTGTGGTGAATCTTACACAATATTTTTCCGATAATGCCTCTAACGTAAAAATGTTTTTGATACGGAGGGAGTATTTATTATATAAAAGTGGCTATGCTGTAGGCTGTCTATTTTTCAAAACCGTTACACTTCAACAATAAGGCGGGAAAAAACATTTGATAATTGCAACTTGCGAGCTTTCTCTGTTACAATGTTATGTAACACTACTAATCTTCTACGCTGTAAGTTCAATTGTTGTTCAATTGCTGTAAATTATTGTATTAATCCCTCTCTAATTTCTTCTATAATCACTAATTCAAACCATAATGAAATTACCCAGAAACAAATTCAAAGGTCTCATGTTTCTCTTCCCTCTAAAACCCCTAAAAAACTGCCACAATTATTGGGTTTTATTGATAATTTGAATGATAAATTTACTCTTCAAACCCTTCATGGGAAGGTAATTAAGAATGGTTCTATTGATGATTTGGATGTTGGGAATTATGTGTTAAGTCTTTATGCCAAATTCAGGGATTTAAGTTCTGCACAGAAACTGTTTGATGAAATGTCTGTGAGAGATGTTCGTTCTTGGACTGTTTTGGTTTCGGGGTTTGCTCGAATCGGGTTGTTTAGATTTGGATTGGACTGTTTTGCTCGAATGATTGGTTCGGGTGTTTGTCCGAATGGGTTTACGCTGTCGAGTGTATTCAAGTGTTGTTCTTCTATAGGGTTGGTTGATGATGGCAAGGCAATTCATGGGTGGATAATGAAAAGTGGGGTTGAATTAGATGCTGTGTTGAAGAACTCTATTACTGATTTTTATGTGAAAAGTGATGAGCTTGATTGTGCTAAGAAGTTGTTTGAGTTCACTGAGGGTGTTGATACTGTTTTGTGTAATATAATGATTGGTGCTAACTTGCAGAGTGGTGATATTGTGAATTCGCTTTATTTGTTTAGAAGATTGTCCACGAAAGATGTTGCAACATGGAATACGGTTCTATCAGGTCTGATGAGAAATGGGTTTGAAGAAATGGCATTGAATATCCTATATGAAATGGTAGAAGAAAAGGCTTGCTTTAATGAATTTTCGTTTACTATTGCATTGAGTTTGGCCTCTTCGTTATCAATGTTGGCGATTGGATCACAAATACATGCTCGGTTGATCAGACTTAGATTTCATGATAACGAGTATATAAGATCGTCGCTAATTGATATGTATTCCAAGTGTGGGGTGATCGACAAGGCATCGCTTGTGTTCAAGCACATGTCTCAAGGTCTTTCTCAAAAACAAAGGCTTAAGATTGATGGTGTAAAAATAATGATGGACACTGTTTGTTGGAGTTCCATGATTTCAGGATATTCCCAAAATAGGAGGTCCAAAGAAGCCTTAGAATTGTTCTGTAATATGATTCGTGAAGAAATCAGAGCTGACAAATTTACTTTAACTACTATTGTCTCTGTCTGTGCTGCTAAGGGGTTGCTGGATTTTGGTGAGCAAATGCATGGCCTCTTACATAAGACTGGATACAAATTGGATTTGGTATTGTGCTCTTCGTTGGTTGACATGTATTCCAAATGTGGAAGTTTGAGGAATGCTCGAATAATATTCGACCAATCTGCCACAAGGAACACTGTTTTATGGACTGCAATAATAAATGGATATGCTTTCCATGGGCTTGGTAGAGAAGCAGTGAGACTTTTTGAATTGATGTTGGAGGATGACATTCAACCAAATGAGGTAACTTTTGTGGCTGTCTTAACTGCATGCAGCCATGCCGGGTTAGTTGATGAAGGCCGCAATTATTTCAAAATAATGAAAGAAAATTACCACATTACACCTGAAGTTGAACACTTTACTTGCATGGTTGATCTCCTTGGCCGAGCTGGTCACCTGGATGAGATAAAAAACTTCATTTATGAGAATGATTTGTCACATCTTAGCTCAGTTTGGAGGGTCTACTTATCCTCTTGTCGACTACACAAAAACTATGATATGGGAAAGTGGGTATCTGAAAAGCTGCTTGAACTCGAACCATTGGATTCAGAACCTTATGTTTTTCTGTCAAACATGTGTGGTACCAGTAACAGATGGGAAGAATCCGCTAGAGTTTGGAACTTAATGCAGGAAAAAGGCATTAAAAAGCACCCAGGTCAATCTTGGATACAAAGAAACTGAAGAACATAGTTCATTCTTTAATGATGGATGATAGGTCTCAATCATAAGAAGCTGGAACATATTCTTATATGGGCAGCTTAATTGGCATTTGGCAAGATAAAGAAGATATATTATTTCAACAATCTACGGAAGGTTACACAAGATGTTAAAAAGTAAACACAAGAAACAAATGCCATGATTTCCTCAAGCAAACTTCTCAGCTTTTTGGCAGGAAATAATTGTTAAAGATATTGATTTAACCATTTCAAGAAAAGACATTTATTCATGTGGTGATTACTGTTGAGGAACTCCGGAAATTAACATGTCATGTGTGACACCTTGTTGGCATGAGCCGGTTATCTCAAAAGTTAGTGGGCCGAAGGGGCTGCTTGCATCAATGAGATGGCGCCATTCATGAGATTAAAGCTATATATAACCATTCAAGCTCTAAAGCTTTTAAAAAGATTGTGGGTAACAGTTCTCAAAGTTCAAAATTCCAGACAAGCAGAGAGCAGGGCATATATATTGATTCGTAAAGACCTGGACTCTTGTTCATGATAGCCGTGTTTGGACAGGTATTGTTTTTTTCGATTGTGTAAACTTCCTGAACTGGAGTAATATTTAATAATCTGTCAGTTTAGTTTATTGATCCTTTCAAGAATATGTTTCACACTATTTTGTTACTCTGATGAATTGCCATGATTTCTTCTAGAGCAACATTCTGAGATAAGATCATCTGATGAGTTACAAAAAAGGCAAAGAATCATTATCCAGCTGAGCTACTTTATTTACGTTTATGGACCGTTTTGATTAAATCTTGCTATTTGATATGTGTTCTACTAGTATATGCATGTGAATTTATAATAGTAAATGGTGGGTAACAAGTAGGTAAATACTCTACATAGTAATTTTATCAATCAGATGTGTTGATCAAAGATGGTATACTCGGTAGTTGTAGATTTAATCACTCTTTCTATAGTTGGGATTTCACTTGTTTGGAACTGTCTTCCTTGAAACTGTGCATTCAAGCGTTTTCTTTAAAAGTTGATTGACCAATCTTTTACTGCACTTCTTTGATGTACTACTGGTATTTCTTTTCGTACACTCTCCCTTCCATTCTCCATGACTCTATGTGGGCACACAATATTTAATGAGATTCATTCAAATTTCGATTAGGAATTGTCTTACAGTTCATTTGGAACTTACTAATGTTAGGTGTAAATAATAATGCACCATCTTTTAGCTCCTATGTTTTATGTTGCAAGCCCATAAGTTTATGTTTTACTTTAATCAATGAGTCCATACTCTTATTATGATGATTGTGTTCTGCATTATCATGATAATCATTAGCTCCCAGCTCTTGCTTATTTTGTTTTCTCTATCCTGTTTCACACTAAAAGGTTGATTGTCGACATTATTTTCAATTAATTCAATGTCTTAACTTTTTCATGAAGATTATCTTAGAACAGCTGTAAGCTAGCCGACTCATTGAAAGCTTCCTCCCTGCTCTCTTCACCTCACATACTTTCACTTCAGTATAAATTAGTGAAATTTACACCTCACATACAACGTTGATGGCCTGGAAAAATAAAAAAATTTACACCGGAAATTTCTGTAATTTTATATGAGTAAAACACTAGCTAGTCAACAAAATTTTAACTGAATCATTTTCTTAGCATGCTGTCTTGGTTATAATTGTTCATTGGAAAGTTTTGAGCATTATACTTATATCAAAATCAGGTGAAGAGATCATGGGTTTGCTTCAACGAAAACTTGCTAACTTCATATGATGGGAGAGTGATTTTGGTCTTCAACTGTTGCCTAGAACATCATTTTTAAGAGAGTGGAAAATAATTCATATTATTGACTAGTGCTATTATTCTAATCTGCTCATCATTAGGTACTTTGAGATAAAGAAATGCTGAAAATGAGCATCACCATCAGTTTTAGCTGTGGCTTTAAAATACGTAATATCGCTTATGTTCCACTCTTTGAAGATGGAGTACATATTAAGTAAAGAGAGTAGTAATGTTGAGAACCCAATTACTAAGTAATTGTAAAAAACATCTCTTTTGATGGCTTTTCTCTCAAGAGAGGTTAGTGGAGCAAAGACAGAGGACCCCACCAACTGTGGCAGAGCAACTTAAACATCAAAAGTTAGATACTAGGATTATATTAAGGTACATTTTTTTTGCTGCTAAAGACCTGTCTTTTTGCACTAATCTTGACATTGATATGTATCGACGTACCGCGGTACTGTCAATTTTACTTCATGTAGCTTAATCTTATATCCTTTCAGTTTTGAACCTTTTTATATCTTTCTATATATTTATATATCCCACCAAACCAACATGGGTACTGACTTTTTCTCATGTAAAATTATACCTTCTTGACAGCAAAGCTAACAGCAGCAACTATAACAACCTCAAACCCTCTTCTAAAATTTAATGTCCTAAAAATATATTCATCATTTCGTCTGATTCTGTATTTATGTGCCTTACCTTCTTTCTTTGTTGGAATTGCTATGGGTGCTCAGGGTAAAATGAGAGATCGAATGGAGAAATTCGTCGTTCTTCCTTTCTCCATGGGATGTGTTTCTCAGGCCAGTGTTGCTGTGGCTGAACAAAGGCCTAGAAGATCAAAAGTAGACTTACAGTCCCCTTCATTAAGTATGTTAATACTTTCTTTCGTCTTGATCTTTATGTAATACTTTTGTACCTAATTGATGCTTTAAATTTCCTTGTTTAACCAGCTCTTCTTTTCTTCAATCGTGTTTAGAAATCCGAGAAGAAGAGGAAGATGATGAGAATTTATCTGGTGAAGGTATGAAGAATTCCTCAAAGGTCATTCCAAGACCTAATTTGTCCACCGGGGTTAATAGACTAGTAAAAGGCTTCAAAAGCTTGTCACAACTATTCAGTAAGTAATACTCCCTAGACCCTCAATTTTCATTGATTTGATAAGTTTTCTTTAGGTTTAGTCATTACAAAATATGGAAAATTTAATTGCATCGAATAGAATATCATATTGTTCAAGGAACCCTAGATGTTGTCGGAGCGAGTTTTGTCAATAAGGGCGTTACACTGCATTGACTAATAGCTTTTGATGATGCGGTCATGCGAAGTAAATCATGTAGTGTATAAGTCATGGCTAACCAAATGACGAAAGCTTGACAAGCAAATTGGGACATGGTAATATGGTATCATGAGAGATTTGAACAGAAGTACATATTCCAAGGTTCAATTTATATTAAGCTTAACCGCATGAGTGTTAGCAATTTATTTAACCAAATACTGTACAACCACACTCCTTAAGAGATGTCCATGCTTATGTTAATCACTTTATACAGGTGAATAATTGGAAACAATACATTTGGTAATGCAAATAAATAATGAGCTCTATAGTTCTAAAGGGAATTATATTCTCACATATTTTTTCTTTTTGGAACATTAGATATGTACATAGGTTGCCTTCTTATTGAACATTTTTGTGCTATCCTATTCTGTGTCTCAGTCTATGAAGATGAGATGGAAGGATTGGGCATGAATATGGAAATCGGGTGTCCGACAGATGTGAAGCATGTGACACATATTGGATGGGATAACTTAGCCAATGCAGACCCACTAATGGGTTGGGATAATCTCATCACTACTACTGAGCTACTGTCTTCATCGTCACATTCAAATTCATCTGCTGTTAGCTTCAAGCACTTAGCAACAACCGCACCTGAAAACGACCGTCCAACCTTTGTCAGTAGTCTCAATGCCTCTACTTCATTAGCTTAGTCTTGAAGATTATATCTCTGCTTTTGATGATGATATATAATATCTGTAGTGTTATGTATTGTAATCAAAGTTGCTTTTTTTTTTTGTTTCTTTTGTGGGCATATATGATTTGGTTTATAATGTGCCAGGTTTGTGTCATCATGTACAAATCATGACTTACTATATTGCACCACCTCCTTAATCATATTGCATATGTGTGCTGTGGGTTGGTTATGATTGGCTTGATCTAGAGTACTTATGTGTTGTAAAGAACAAGTCGTGAAATTTATTAGATAATGAGAAATATGTGAATTTACCTACAATAATGTGCTTATTTTGTTTCTTGCTTTATATTCATTGTCACTCAAGTAAACAAGTTACTAGTTATAATAGTTATGGGTTTCTTTTTGGATAGTTCAAATCAGCGAACCTATACTTCATTTTTCTATAGCGAGTAATTCCTTTAACTCGCTACTGTTGCTAAGAAATGTGACATCTTTTTTCGAAATTTTAGTGTTTTAGATTTGATGATTGCTCATGCTTTGCAAATATACAAACTTGAGCATAAAAATGCATTGACATAGCAAAGGCAACAGAGAGAGAGCATGAGTATTTCCTTGAATATACAATATCTTTTTCCAAGTTCACAAGAAAAGAAGTTTAGCTCCTTACAAACACAGTTATACATCACCCATGATCTGAAATAATCTCACTCACTTGAAGTAGTAAGGAAGGTTGAGAACATACATAAGAAAGTAAGCCCAGGTGACACCAGAAATACCACCAAAAAAGAAACCTCCAGAGAACTTAGCCCATCCATCAGCAGTTTGGAGCTGGTCAGGTTGCTTCTTCCGCCCGGTCAAAGTCAAAGAGGGGGCGATTGAAGGTTCACCTTCCTCGAAGGAGGCAATACCATACACAGTCAAGCAAATGCTAAGGATCACTACAAGTCCTGCTGCAGCCAAAGAACCTGCTGCTCCAGCATACTCGGTATTTCTCAATGGACCAGTCTTCACAAATGGACCAACCAAAAGGAACCCATGGGCTAAGCCAACCTCAATGCCACGTAGAAGTGGGTTGACTGCGGTCCTATAGGCGGGGAGGTTGGATAGGTACCAGGCAACCAATGGGCTAGATGTCACTGGTGTCTCAAGCCCACCAATGAATGGGTCACCGTTAAGTGGTTGGATCACTTGGAATGCTTGCTGTCAAACAAGTGAAACAACCGTTAACTTTACGATACTGTTATTAAAGATATTAATGATCAAATGCGACTTAGTGTGGAAATAAGATGGGCAAGGAGATTTAACTGAAAAGAGATGTTGAACTGTAGACTACAACTTACATTAATTAGCTAGCATTCTAGCAATACTTGCATCACCAAGTATTAGGTTTAATTTAATTTTAGTGGTCAAACTTCACTAGTACCATATATTGTCATTATCATACTTAGTGTGCTTACCAAATGTTGGATTAGGTATGAGCTAATTCCAAATCTTTGATAATTCACTTTAATTAAGTATTGATCCTAAGCAATGGTGCTCATAAGTTAGTTGTTTGACTTTCTTTATACTCCTATTTTTTTATTGAGGTCAATGTACAAGTACAACTATACGTTATAACTTAGCGTGAAGATTCTTTAACTAATGTCACCATTTAGCAACCACTAATCCTGAATCCTACTCTAATACTACTTTACAGGTGAACAGGATCTTGATATGTTATTTTCATAATTTGATTCGTCTATTTTGCCTTTCACATTTTCGAATATAAGTATATAACACAAGGTTTGAACATTAATGGAGGATAAAAAATCATACACCAAAATGAATCTAACAAGAGTACACGGTTGATAAATAGCACATAGTTTAATTTTGGTCAATTGATTCATTGGCAACCGAGTAAAAAGTTTTTATAAGCAAACACTCGAGGTGGGGCATCCCGGGGTCGTCAAAAAAATGTGACGCTAAAAAGAGACTGGGCTAAAAGAGCCTTCAAAATCTAAAAAAACAAAGGCTATTACTCATGTTTTTTTTTCAAGATTCTGGGATCCTAGGAAAGATGTGTCTAAAAATATTACATATTGCCTCGTGTGTCAAAAAAGGGTCAGAGAAAGTTAATCGGGGTTTAAAAGGGCATAAATTTGTGTCAGTAGAGCAAAAAAAAATCAATTTGTCCTTAAATCCTCTATAAAGGCAAGATAACAAGTTGTTAGCAGCCAAAATCGAGCACAGGGCGTCCTGAGGTTACCTATAACATGTGATAAAAAAAACTGGGCGAAAATAAAACAAAGCCCAAGATAGCCCTCCGAAAGTTGAAAACGAAGGCTATAATTCACACTTTTCGAGGGTCTCGGGGCCCTAGGAACAAAATTGCCAAAAATTTTATATGGTGCCACTATGGTTAACAGAGAGCCCTCAAACAACCTTTTGTGGTTCAAAAGGTTATAACTTATAAGACAGCCCTGTGAGATCAAAAAAGTCTAGTGTACTCTTTTCGGAAATTCTCTAAATACGGAAAATAATGAGTTTTTAGAGGCTTAAACCAGGCATGAAACATTTAGGGGTCACCTAAGATATGTGGGAGAAATACAGGGTGAAAACAATAAGGATCCCATTAGAATCCTCTTGAAGCGGATTCCAAAAAAATTGCCGAAAATTTTACACGGTAATCTTGTTTGTATATCAAAATTATAAATCATGCAACATGTACAAAACACTTGTATGGTGTCTAATTGATGAACCACCCTAGCTCAAATAACATTAAGCATACCAATGAAGCTACCAATCAAAAACAAATCATAGCTTAATGAAGTAACTAATAAGTGAATTAACAAAAAAATTATACCTTTTCAGATTGAACAGCTTTGATGGTGAATGAAGTACGCCTAGAGGCAGAAGGAAAGCTTCTCAGGGCCGGGCCAGAAATACCCTTGGGAGTCACAAGGGCCCGAGGAGTGAGCCCACTCTTTAGTTGGCTTGCCATTGGTGCTGTTGTTGCTGCCATTATTTAGCCCCTCCTTCTAATTACACTACTAAACACAAGGAATAATATAACTTGTAAACTATAGAACTACTTTTTGTGAATGAAAAAAATGGGGTAGTATGAGTAGATTAAGATAGTGTGACACTATATTTGTTTAGTTAAAAGATTTGGAAATACAAAAGAAAAGATTGGTGGCCATCATGTGAAGTTTGGATTCCATGGTTGTGTGTTAAGTGTCTTGATTTTTGATTGGGTTGTTTGACACTTTTGTGGGTCCTCCCTTATCTACTCTCATCCTAACAAATTAGCAAGTTATTTTGAGGTATTCGGATTATTTGACAAACCAATTACTGCTAGTTTGGATCCTTTATTGTGGTGTTATTGTTTTGTGGATTTGGTTCTTGCAATGCCTTACTTTCTTGGGTCAAATAGCCAAGTGTGCAAGTGTAGTGTTCATTCTTTCTGCATTAGTGATTTGATGTTAGTTTAGTTGATCCTAGAGTAAGAAAGTAGAGGTGACCAAACTTAACCTGGTCCGAAAATTTGCAGATTTTGAGCATGGCATTTTTTGGCCCAATTTTTAAATTTTTAAGCGGGCTTTGGCGGCCTATTCTAAAGAAAGTTAGTTTATTTTTTGGCCCGGCCTGAAAAATCCAAAAGTTTGTCAAGCACGCTTTATTTTTATGAGCTTTGGACAACAAGTTTAGGCTCAACCCGAGCACGATCAAAGGGCCTTGTTTAGAGCACCAAGCCCGATCCGAACCTGTCCCGGCACATGATCATTTTTTTTAATAGAGGTGATCTATTGTCAAAACTACTCGGGCCAAACAAGGTGTTCAAAAACGCTAAATCAGGTTAGGCATCTAATACGATCCAAACCCGAATAATAACTTAAGGTGTCAAATCTATCGAGAAGTTAATATAGTGCAATAAGCAAATTGATGAACAAATTAAATATATTTTTTCAAAAAGGATTTGTGAAAGAGTCTCCTTAAATAATTGCTATTTAAAAATTAAGCAAGGCCAAACCATTGACAAGCACACGACAATAAAATGAGTAAAGAAAAGTTTGTTTACAAAGTATGTTAAAGCTTTTCCCCTACTTCATTCTCTTGGCTCCTTTAATATTGGAAACACCCTTGCTTTACAAATTACAATATAAAACCGAGTGACCGACTTGATCTTCATAAGTCACTATTATAACATTATAACATTATCCTATATGCAATATTTTTATATTAGTATTAAACATTACTAACATAGTGTTATTAGTCTAAAGTGTGGGAGAGGTTTTATTATTAGAACCTGTAAATTTGCAATTACGATACGTAGAGTATTATATGTTCCTTTAATTTTATTATCAAATTAAGACTAGAAAACCATTAATTTGCTGTACTGTATTGTCACGTTATTTATACTTTTATTGTATTTGTGTACATTGACTCGTTAAAGGACCTTGAGGTTAGCTTCGTTCTATGAATGAGTATTGTCGATTAAAGCTACGATCTTATGCGATAACCCAGATTTAGTAACAATTTATGATCATACAAATAAGCACATGCATTACTCGCAAGAGTATAGTAAATAATGAGGAATTACAAAAATCTAACAGTTAGATATATAGTGAAATATATCACGATCTATTTTGGTAATTTTGTGTTGTAACAGAAATTTACAAATCACGTTTTATACTGTACAAATACGAAACGGGGTTGGTGGTGTCATATGGAATACAGTATATTAATGGTAAAAGGTAAAAAACATATACGTAGTAATAATTATTAAATAGGGTACCATGTGATCATTCATGGGTTTTAAGAGCTGTCATGTAATGGTTACACAAAGTTTGTCCACTTCAGGCAGTTTGGAATTCCTGTTTTTTAAAACAGGCATTAGACGTGTAACAAAGATTTGAAAATCTGAAAGTTATATTTCGAATACAGTTTGGAATTCACGATTCTTCAATTCTTCATTAGACGATTTATTGTGATGTGTTTCTCTGTCGGTTTGGTAACTTCGTCATGTACATCCGATTGTGTGTGTGTTGGGGGGGGGGGGGTTTATTGAATGTGCATCTGAAATTTGTTATGATGTTCAATGTTTTAAAGGTGGATGAAAATATAGGTGTTCATATGAACTGGTAAATAGAAATTAAATTATTTTGCAGAAAATACAATTAAACGGAGTACATAAGTAGTGGCTTGGAGTCTGTTAACGAAGAAGGTTTCCCTGTGTCCCATAAAGCTGGTAGGGTTGTTCCTCAAAAGCAGCTTCGCTATGCAAAATCTGATAAGGGAGTGGAGTTGGATAAAACCGATGATGGTGTGGAGGTTAAGGTTAGTCAAACAACGAAAGCGATGAACTTACATGCAACTGTTGCACAATGATCCTAGCAAAACCCATTCATTTCGCACCTGTTTTTCACCATAGAAATGTTTCAGACTGTAGCTACAACCTCTGATATTCACCGGCAACAAATTTGACCAAAAAAAAAATTTAAAGCCTAAAATGTTGGCCTCTTCCTACACACAAGGCACTCCCTTTCATTTACATTCTAACCCACTCAACAATTAAAAAAATTAAAAAAGCTAATAAAAGAAATAAAACCAAAATTTGTGGTCATAGTATACATACACTTGCTGACACATTGGGACCATGCACTTTTCTTTCTTTTTGTTTATTTAATAGCTGCATACAGTTACAAAAACAACCTATACCCATTACAGTGAATGCAAATACATGTACTTATACAACTAATACAGCACATACACAATACATATACATCCCCTCCTTTTAGCTATAATCACGCTTGTGCCATGTGATATCTATTTAAAACATCTAACAGTTAACTTGGGGAAAGCCTCGTAAATAATTAAAGTAGTTAATTAAAGGTGGAAAAAACAAATTTACACACTAATTCAATTCATAAATCAAATCTAAGGTTAGTTTAAACTAAATTGATGGGTCCAAGTGTTATTGGTGGCGAATGCAAGTAGTCGTCATCCATGCGATGTCGCAAAACTACATTCATATAGTCATTGTGGAAATTGCCTTCTTCATAATATTACGTATGCATTGTATAAAAAATTGGTTTAATTAATTGATTTTATTGGCGTCTTCTTTATTGGTTGTGTAATTCATTGTTTATACGAAGTATATCCCAACTTTCAGCTTACAATTTTCATATCTTAGCTTTAAAACAAATTTCATGATTCATCAAGCACATCAAACTAACCCAACCGCAGATTTTGGTTTTGGTACGGCAAAATCAATAGGTTGATCAAAAAGATGCATCTAGCCTAGTGTAAAGGTAATGTTTGTGGCTAGAACTTACATTAAAACTCAAAAGTTTTATTTTTTCCTAGTTGCTAGGGAGGCAGTAAGGACGGAGATAAGGATTGATCCCAAGATCGTATAGAGCAATAAAGAAAGCTTTAACCATTTGAGTTATCCCACAATCACTTAAATCGAAAAATTCAATATATAATATGCAGTATATAATAAGTTTTTGTATACAAGTGTTAACAAAGAAAACTAATCATACTTGAAATTACAAACTTGATGTATGAATTGTGTTATAATTTAGGAATTAAAAGATTGTTAGAGATTTTTACTTAAACTTTGCATTCATACCTATTTATGTACGACAGTACGAGTACATTTTTAGTATGGAAGAAATATTTATATGACACTTCGTTCTCACATTAGAACATATTCGATCTAATTAGCCCTGATTGCAAAAGGATTGTGCCCTTTTGCTCGCATTGATTGATTATTTGATTGAAAACACACTAGATTGAATTAACAATTAATCATTTGAATTGAAATTTATTCAACTCATATCTAGTTTTTGTTGACACTAACAATGAATGGAATGAACGATGCTTGATTTTCGATTGAGTTATAAAATATTTGCAAATGATAGCATAGAAATAGTTTGATCAACCTCAATAAAAAAAATATTATTAATAATAATAATAGTACGACTGTACGAGTAATTTGATCAATTAACTAATTAATTAAGCATGCAACACGCACGAGCTCACAGAGACTAGTGACGACCACTTTGGTTAAAATTAAATGCTGTATATATACATATATATTGCTTTTACTGCATTATTATGGTCATCTTTGAGACGTTGATATGTTAATATCAACAATTTCGACACACTTACGTAACTAATATAACAACATTTGATGATTATACAAATATACAATATAAAATACTTGTAGTTTACATATTACTAGATTCCCAACCGTTTGTTAATTAACCAATCTTGTTCATCTGTTATACATGACTTGTATGACACATTTTTGCATTCTACATGCCTTTTCTAGATCTTTAATACTGATGCGAGTATACAAATTACGCGATGTAATAGAAAATGATGTTGAGAGTCAGCGAGACAAAACGATTATTAAAACAGTGAAAGATTGTAAGTTTTAATATGTATTTGTATATTTTTGCCGAGTTTGTATGAAAGTATATTTCAGAATCAAAAATTTGGTTAAAACCAGTAAATCCGTGAAAGCTAGTGAACATCTTGGCTTCTACTATTGTAGATTTTGTGAGCTGATTAAATCGGCTCCTCTATCTATTCAATGAATTAAGCTTATCAAATCAATTCAATGGATGAAGTGATACGATGTTCTTACTTTCTAGCTAATTGTCCCCTTAAAACAAAAGGGAGAATTTTTTTTTTTTTTTTTTTTTTTAATTTTTGAAGGGAAGAAAAGGGAGAATATAGTTAGAAGATACTTAATTACTCTTTTAGATGTCGAAACTCCTTCAACACTTCTTAGACATAGCTTATTTAGACACAGTAAAAGAACCAATGCTTTGACTACGAATCAATCAGATTTGTGTATTTGATTTAAGTATTTAAATTGACCAGCATTTCGGTTTCCTTCCGTGGTGACGCAATGATACATAGGTCGTCAAAAAAATTAAAGTTATGTGTTGATAGATGATGATAATAAATTATAAAAGTAAGACGAATAAATTAAAAGCAATTGTATAACAATAACTTCAAATATAAGATTTCTTTCGTTCATATCCAAGCTAGATCTCTAAAATAGTAATAAAAATTGGCCGTCATTTTAACCCATATTCAATTATTAATTTATATATCATTTATGTCTGCTACTCATCAGCTGGCTTGTAATAATACAGGATTTTTCAAGTTGGCAGTTAGCTTGAGTGTAAATCTATACGGGTGGCTAATAAAATATAGACAATGACAATACCATTAAATTATGATTGATAAGTTATTAAAGTGGACATAAACATGCTCCAATAATAATATATCTACCTAAAAGACTACATTATTAACACTATATTGTAATACACATACAGATTCCATGAAACAAATATGACGTTCCTATAGTTTGTGCGTGTATTAATGGGCTTTTTTATTATGAATTTTTGACCAATTCAAGTTGAACCAAATAATATCGCAATCTTATAAGAATATCGCAATCTATCTATGAAAAGTAATATGACAAGGTATAACTAAAGTAATTTGGACGGCCAAACGTCGGTACTCCAATTGTGGAATTTTTATACAGAAATAGAAAGTATATATGTGCTCCAAATTAAATCTCCGATCTAATAAAGTGTTATTATAAAATTAATGTCCTAAAATTTGAGCTTTCTATTGCATTGTTCATATTCAAGCAATGGAGTCATGGGTGGCTTCCATGGTTCACACAATATGATGATTTGGACATCCATTATTGTCGTCATCGAGTAGTTCATATATGCTATACAATTGAGTATATGACGATGACTTGAAATTTATACTAGCATATTGGTCGATTTAATTTAACTGTAACCTCTAATTCGTACAATATGTTTTTATTAATTTCTCATCAGTCATTATATCTCGCCCAAGATTGTTCAAATAAATGAAACTCCGATCCTTATCTGCTTTATGATATAGCATGCATGCATGACTTATTGTAGTAGGAAAGACCTCATCAATATAGCAAGCAAAGCAAAGCATGGTTTATGGAGTATACTAGTAGTGAAATCAAGTTTGTTAAGTGTACAGATTCTTAAGGTAATATAATTTTTATTTAAAAGGCTTTTTATATTATATTTCATATTATCATTAAATGTCGTCACACACTTTCCATTTCGATAGTAGATTATATTCTTTGGAAAAACATAATGCATGTAATTAATAAAAATCAAAAGGCAAATATAAATTTCTAGTGGAAGAGTTGATTGTAAATTTGTAGCCGTTAATAAATCAATCCTTTTGCAAGGAGGGAAAAAAAAAAAAAGGTTAGTGGTCCATATAAAAAGGTAAGATTCAAGAATCATGAAATGAAAATGTAGTGGCTTTTCTAGTTAATGGTGGGTCGCAAAGGGAGTAAAGAGAGGTTCACATAACATTTCATATTGTTGAATGTTGATCCCTATATAAAGACTCAATTATTGTGGACTCTTTCTCTCATATACTTACAAACATTTACCGGTTCTAACTACTCATTTTTCGATCTAGTTTCCCTCTTTGAATTAAATTTTTTTTTCCCGTAATATATAGAATAAATCCCATATTAAATTATCTCAAGGATACTATTACATAAGCTAGAATACAATGGTCCAACAGATGACATGTTTTAAAGACAAGTCAGTTTGATTGCTGAATTGATCGAATATGTTGTATCTATATATATTTATTTTTGTTGAAATTAACTAGTATAGTTTACATATTGCATATTGTAGCACGATCTAATGGAGAGTATGCAATAAGATGATTTGTTAAAGAATTTAATGCGCAGGTGCATTAATTATATTTTAGGCTCCAAATTTTCGTAGTCTTGTACAAATCTTTTTAAATTCACTTGACCTCGTACTAACTAATTCCATTTGATACAATCCACGTAAAGTAATCTAGTACTTGATACATTTGGAATCTTGACACTATCTATATAAAAAATAAAATCTTTTAAATTACTTTCAGTATATAAAACTTAATATAATCATAGGTCTTGTTTGATTCGTCTCAAAAGTATGTTATTAATATTTAAATATTAAAAATTTTTACATTTACATAACAAATGATACTTAAGGTTAAACAAATACATTGACATATACGTGCAAGCTAAGTCAAAATATATCAATTAAACAAATGAAAACGGATGAAGTAATATTTATTTTGAATATTTTGATTACCAACATTGACTTTGACTATATGATGTCAATGCATAAGTGCTTTGGTAAGCATTGTATCATAGTCCCATTTTGACCTATATTTTATTATTTATAATTTTAACATAATTGCATGTGGATTGTGCCACGCCTAGTACGTGCGCATGATGATATCCTTTATTAGTTCCCCGTTTTGCTACCTTACTCATATATTGTTGAAAGACAAAATTAAATAAATTGTGCAAATTATTGTAGATTGAGTGAATATTTTTACTTAGGTTAGTTGCATGTAGAACCTAGTATTTTCATTGACCTTTGCACTTTGATGCGGAAACAAATTGCAAACAAGAGATCCAATCGCTTGAATCAAATCCACATGTTTGGATTCAAAAATTCACAATTTGATTTGGTGAGAATTGAGAAGTTGATGAGAATATTAAACAATAGTTAATACTCTATAAAAGTATTTTAAGTCTAATTAATCAATTTAATAACATTTGATAAATTTTTCGTAGCTATGTATAGAAATAGTACAATCAATTACAATATATTATATTATATTATATATTCAAAGATAATGAAATATGAGTAGTAGAATAAGATGTCGTTACACTCTTGGAGATAATATCGAAAAAAATAACAATAAACTTATATCTACTACATTACACCGTACTACTTACGCAATGAGATCGCATTGTGGTCAAATATATTTTTTTTTTTTTTTGAGGAAAGTCAAATTAAATGTTATTTATTTTATTTTTTTTATACCTTGAATCAAGGAATAAAAACTAACCTATATCAAATTACGATAAAAAAAGATTATTAATTTACAAGCACTCAAATTATTGGAGTAAGAAAAATAGTGGACGGTCCCCTTAGCCCCACACGGCCACTCAGTCCCTATATATCAAAATATGTGCTTCAAGTAGTAGGGGTTTAACCTTTGAAGTCAATGATCATATGCTGCTTCCACACGATGGTTTAACCTTTGGAGTATTATATTAAAATTTTTATAATATATATACGAATAATATTGTTATGATAGAGTTTCGTGCATTCAATGATTCAATATTCATAATAATAACGTATGAGACAATGATACTGAACATCTTTTAGGGGGTGACACGGTGCTTTTTATTTAGATTTAGAGAAATCAAATACTTTATTATTTTATTTTTAATTTCTTTCATGCAATGGGTTATCCTATATTCCCATATCAAATGTCACTCTAAGTAAGGGTGGCACTCATCTTGCTATCTTGTGCTTAATTGATGAGTGTTGTGATCACATAACTTAAAATTGATTCCGACTTGTGTAGCTTGTTTCGTGCTGGTAATGTGTTATGCATCATGTATGTATATTTATTGTTTGTTCGTGTTAGATCATGTTATATTTTAAGTTGGCCTAGCACAATGCTTTTATATACGGAGTATATCATTTATATTATACTAAATCAGTTTCTCTCACTCAATTATTCCTAATAAGAAAATTCGATCCCAAAGTTGCCATATAGGTTTAAACGTTCGAAATATATAGTGGCCCCTCTAAGCCACTCTTATGTATCTTGTATCGTACCTTATAAGATGGGGAATGTTTTGTTACAATACTCCCTTACACTTTCTTACATTCGATAATACTTCTTAATTTCAATTTGTTGATGGTACGGAGTATTAGATGATAATATTTCAAAATAATAATGGCTAATGATAATCGTGGTATATAATACTGTAAAATTGTAAACCACTCTAACCGTAAAATGTATAAAATTCAAAACCCACCTCAAAATGTAATCATAGAAAGTGTTAGTGAACAAATCCAAGATGACAATTCATAAAGATGGAAAAAAAAAAAGAGTGTTAATTATCATGATTTAAATATGTGATAACACAAAATCAAAATAGGCACAAGGTAAAAAAAATATGTACAAAAATATCCCAATTAGTACGTTAGTCAATTGTCAATAAGCAGATTAAATCCACGGGAGTTACACTCATTGAAATTAAAGATGTTTCCAAGAAGCAAGGTTTTTCAAATTTGATTTCTTCATTCCTAAGAGGGCTTTAGATTTTGACATTTTGTTATTTTTTGATGGATGAAAACATTGAATTTAGGATAAGGAGTACTGGAAATTTGAAATTGGACGCAATAGTCATTGACTTCATTGTGTGCCCTTATTGTCAAATGCTTCATTAGAAAAAACGATTCCAAATAAAGATGAGTTAGTCATTAATCTACGGAGTACTTGTTTTGTTTTACTTTCTCAATAGCAACAAAAATATAGTCGTATGAGATATTTTTTTATTTGTTCCGATATATACTTTTCAAATATATATATTTTTTAATATCAAATTCAAGATATTAATTTTGTAATTCACGGAGATGTGAAAAGGGAAATGTAGCAACTAAAAAAACGGAGGGTGTATTTGATTCTTGGGATTTGCTTCCCCTTAAATCTATACTAGATAATACCCGGTGCGATGCACGGTTTTTTTAGATTAATAAATGAATTTAAATATATAGCATGTGATTTTCTTATAGATGGTATACTAAATTATGAAGTATATATCATTTTTAACTTATCAAAATAGAGCTAAAAATTAAATTGTAATTTAAGATTCCTAAAAATGACTAAAGAACATCGTGGGTTATGTTCAAGAAATTAATTAAATTCTTTTTAGGAACCAATTGAATAATACAAAAAATGATATAAATTATCACTTGTTATGTTAAAAATTTATACACAATGTCACAAAATAATTTTCTTTTATAAATTATCTTTTCTTGATCACATAAAAATTAAATGATGTAATAAATTATCACTTGTTATGTTAAAAATTTATACACAATGTCTTTATAAATTATATTTTCTTTATACACAATAGTTGATGATAAATAAATGTATATTTGTCAAAGCACCTTTATTAGTTTATATGCATTAATTAATATATTTTTTTATGTAATCATTAATTAATAGGATTTGGGAGGGAAATGTGGGAGGGAAAATAAGTAGGTGGGGATTGCTTTAGTATAAGTTATTAGATTGAGCCATTCGACCATTTAAAATGCTTTTCTTTTATTAGTTACTATAGCATTCTTAAAAAGTAGGTTTAATATAAGAAGAAAAATGATAAACATAACTCTTAGTGTTACACGTGATATTGTCGTGAATTTTTATTTTATACTGTGCATTTCCTTATGACTACATAGCATGACTCATATAAGTATATAACAATATCAAATATCACATGAAGTTTATTTTCCTGAAGAAAAGTTGTATGATTGGTTAGATAATGCAAAAAGAATATAGGGTTAATATACTATCTAGAGTCATTAATAATTCATGAGGTTCCGCCATCATGTTTTACTTAATCATGCATTTTTTTGGTGTACCTAAAAAGGAGAATTTATTGTTATATTATTATAATATATATTACTAAGGAATAATAATAATAATAATAATAATAATAATAATAATAATAATTGAGCAGGACAATTTAGGAGTACTATTTTATACGGAGTACAAACAAATTTTCAATCAATTAATAGATCTTGGTAAGGTATGGAGTACAGAACTTGTTGATCCTACATTCAGAAATTGTAGGCATTCTAAGCTACATCAACCATATTATAAATATATACGGAGTATACATACTACGGACTATAAATTTTTTTATTATTTGAATCTATTGTTGTTAAAATGCTTTGTACTACTTGAGACGATATAAAAATTACTATGTACGATCATCTAATTAAAAAATAATTTGGGATAATAGCAATGCAGTTGAATGTTGTTAAGTGTTGAGCATCCTTTGCTCGCTATGATACTTAAAGAAAGCATTGACATAAGGGTAATCTTAAAGTAATACGGTAAGATTGGATAAAAATTTGGAATACAACTTATAGATTAAAAATTATGATTGAAAGATTGAGATTTACAAGTGTTTTGACTTTTGACAAACATTTATATTATTGAAAGATATTCTATTAACTATATATAAGTTGCAAACAAAGTTATACGATAGTTTGATTTAATACGTTGTCAGTATATTATCGGACTAACATACCACGGTGGATGATTAATTAATAGTTTGATTTAATATGTTGTCAGTATATTATGGGACTAACATACCACGGTGGATGATTAATTATAGGCCAAACTTGATTGACTAGTGCTATTGACAATCAACTCTAATGAGTCATCTAATTCATTAATGGACTATTGCTAAACTTGTCAATAAACCAAACAATTTCATAACCAAATAGCCTAAAAAATAGGTACCACATAAACTTTAGAACTCCCATTTACTTCGGAAAACCAGAACACAGTAAAATCTCCTAATTGTAGTATACCACTATCACCCCTGTTTTAATCTTTTTGATTTGATTACTCCTAATCCAACTCATAATCCCTGGTTAATTTCTTAATTTTTTTTTTTTTTGAGAGGAATTTCCTTCTTATCTCATCCAATTTTACCATTCTTAAAATAAATAAAAATAATAAATCAATTATCTATTTACTTATTTAACCCTACTAAAAACGCATATTTACCCTACACTTATACCCTAATGGCAACGGAATTGCCCCTTTTTATACCCCATAATTTATTTTTTTATTCTTATTTCGATACGAAAAGAAAACCAGCTAACTCAATTGATAGAATCCGTTGTCACGATTACCCATTAACCAAAATTTTACTACGTATTTATTTATTTATTTATTTATTTTTTCTATTTTTATTTATTCACTAAAATAAAATAAAAAAGGAAATTCCTTTTTTATTTTATTTATTTATTATTATTATTATTATTTTTTGTTTTCTGGGGTAAATTGTTGGTATAAAATGAGAGAGTCTCCTTCACAAGAATCCTAACGAACAACAACTTCTTCTTCTAAAGCTTTCTCTCTCTAGAATCCTGCTTTCATTCGAACTTTCTCTCTCATCAATTTTATCTTTCAATTTTTTAACCCCTTTATTTTTTTTTTCTAATTTCCCCTCTTTATAAATAAATAAATCCCCAATTCCCCCTTTTATTTTCTTCCATAATGTGGGAATTATTAAACAAGAATTTAACAATGTTTAATTTGTATTGTTGTTGATTCTATTTTTTGTTTTTCTTTTCTTCTTTTTGTTTTTTCCTGCAAAAATCAAATTGGGGAAAAAAAAAATTCAATTCGAAACCCTAAAATTTCGAAAAGAATGAGTGTAATATTGTGGGAAAAGCAGCAGAAAAAGAAGGAGAAGAAGGATGAAGATTGCAACAACAACAACAATATTAATAATAAAAATAATAAAATAAAAAATAATAAAAATTCAAGTGCAGAAAAATTAGAAGATGAAGTTTTGAGTCCTCCAAATAATTTTTCAATGGTGGAAGAAGGTCTTTATAGATCTGGGTTTCCTGAAATTGCTAATTTTGGGTTTCTTGAAACCCTAAATCTCAAGTCTATCATGTTAGTTTTTTTTATCCCCTTTTTTATCTATTTAATTTTGATTTTAATTGATTAATTTGGTTAATTATTGTATTAATTAGGGTTTTGATTAATTGAATTTTGATTTGATTTTGTAGATATTTGTGCACTGAACCATACCCAGAAGAGCATTTGAAGTTTCTTGAAAGAAATAATATTCGATTGTTTCAGTTTGGAATTGAGGGGACAAAGGTATATATATATATATATTTTTTATAATTAATTTGGGATTTGTTTATATTATTTTGTAAATTTTGTAATTTTATTGGTTTTATGTATTTATGATATGCTTTTGATGTTGATGAACTTAGGTAAATTTTAATTTTGGTAATATATGAAATTAATTGGTTTTGGAGACACTTTTTGGATATAATATGTTTTGGGTATAATGCTGATGTTAAATAAATTTTTAATTTTTTATTAGTTAGTATTGAAATTAATTAATTAGGTGAATTTTAGAGTAGGTTATTGTGAAAACAGAACAAAATATTGTCTTTGTGGGGCTATTGCTATTTGAAAAGATACATTATAGATAGTTGAAATTAGAACTTTGCAATGGCATATAATATGTAGAGTGTTACGATTTTGATTTCGTGCTTATTCGTTTTAGACTTCCAAGATTCTTAATTTTACTTAAAAGTTGTTTAAGTGATTGTGGAAGACATCATGCGATGAACTATTTGAGATTGTAAAGAATGGTGATTGAGAAAGTTTGGTGTTCTTTTAAGAGTTTTAGATTGTAGGTCAATTGTGACTAGTAGTCTATTAAGTAAATAAGATATGTTGATCATCTCTATAAAGTGTGTGTCAATCTTCATCTTGTGTGCTTCCCCTTTTCTTCCTTTTGGGGAGAAAAGGCGAGCGCTTGTCCTAGCTTTCTTTTACGTGTTTGTTCTGTTTCACAATGAATCTTTTCTTTTTCGACCTTTCTTGCAAGCATAAAGTCCGTGGATAGAAATTGTTGAAAGTTACTTACAAAAAGTGGTGTGTATGAGGCTTATTTGTTGATATACGGGATATCTGTAGAGCTATTTAGGTGTTGATTATAAGGTATTCGTATAGTGTAAATTAAACTTTTGACATGTGGTCTGAAACCATCTATTGGCTTTCCTTGTGGAGGATCACATGAGTGGGCTTAAAAGTTGCTTTATCTTTTGCCCCGCACGACTAGTTTTGAGTCATCAATGCATTGAAGAATCTAATGGACCCAAAAAAAATGTATGGATAGTGTTAGAGATGCAATAGTGTTCTAAAAATTGTACCTTTTCTTGATCGAAGATTAGAATTAGCCAATTCATTGATTGTGATTTTTGTTATCTGTTTCTTTGATAGAGGTAAAATTTGAGGGTATTATCTTAAGGTGTTTCCAACCAAAGCTAGGCCGTTGAGCATCCTCATAAACCCAGTTATGGCTTGTGAATTGATTTTGTGCAATGTGTGTTGCCTACTTGCTTGAACTTGAATTTAGGATGATAAGAAATTGTTGCTGGCATAGTGATTTTTCATATACATTGATGTTGAACTACTTGCTGTAAATAATCTGGGTGTGAAATTAAGCAATTATGCTATCACAAATTGAATCAGTTGGAGCAACTCTAAATTTCGCTGTTTATTAAATGTGAAACACCTTGATGGCCAAGTTGGTACACAAGTTTTACTGCATTCTTATACTATTGCTGTGGCTTCTGGCAGGAGACAATCCCTGAGGATGTCATCTATGATGCTCTTAGGATTTTGATAGGTAATTCAACTCAACGTGAACTATTTACCTACTCAATTGTGTAATACTCTCTGGTTTGCTTTGAAACTTTCGACATGAACTATTAACTGGTCAAACGTGTGCTACTCCCTGGTTTGGTTTGCGACTTTCGACATGAACTGTCTACTGCTCTAATGTGTAACACTCCCTGGCTCCCTTTGCTACTTTCAAAGTTCATTGATCTAATTGAGTTATGCTTGTTTCCTGCAGATGTGAGGAATTATCCCATTCTGATTCATTGCAAGCGCGGCAAGGTAATGGCTTAACTTCAAGCATACATTATCATTATTGATTTTGATGCCTTTTATCTGTTGCTCTGAGACACACACAGACAGGTGTTTTTGAAAATTGAAGATATGTACTGTATTTATTTAACATTAACTCTTGATATTGCAGCATCGCACTGGTTGTCTTGTGGGGTGTCTTAGGAAATTGCAGAACTGGTGTTTGCCCTCGGTGTTTGAGGAATACCAGCGGTTTGCAGGCGCTAAAGCAAGGCCAAATGACATGAAGTTCATGGAAAGATACGATATTTTGCGCATCAGACAGTCCCTTTACAGCCTTATTTACCAATACCATGGTTATGGTTCGAACAAGAGGCGTTTGCTCGACAGAGAAGACCCTCTGCAGAAACCCCGGATCAAATCAAGCTAGCGGGGAGCCGGGGAGAGCAGTTTTATGGCAATTGTTTTTGGTTGCCATGCTGCTTTTTCTTATTCTTTTATACTCTAAGTGGGATAGTTTTGTTTTTAGCCTTTTCTTTTCGCCTAAATTGGTTTTTCAAGTCGCTTTGAGACAGTTGTTGATATAGCATATTTTCCTTTCTTTTTTTATTTTATTTTTTTATTTTTTTTATTTTTTATTTTTTGGTGACCATTTTTCGTAAGGCTAATTCGAGGGAAGAACGAATTGGTTCCTGCATTTTTTTTGAATTTTTTTCCTATACATACCAATTCTTGGAGGAAACAAAAAAAAAAAAATTCACACTCAATTGTCTTACCTATCCAATGTCTTTTTTTTTTCTACTTGAAAAATGCAAACACAATGTATATCAGTTTTGTTATAGAAAATAGGTTTAAGTAGTAGAGAGTATTTGTGGGACAGAATAGATCTGTATTCATATTATTAAATCATAAGGGAGTACATACATATATATATATATAGACATGGAAACAATTAGGGTTTCCTTAGAGAATTATACTCCTAGTATCTAGAATATACTAGAATAATCATAGGGGTATAATGGGCATCCACTAAATACATATATTATATAACACTCCCCCTTGGATGACCATTATCGAATAGTATGCCTCATTAAAACCTTACTAAGAAAAACCCTGTGGGAATAAAAACCTAGTGAAGGAAAAAGAGTACATCATTTTCGTAATACGTTTTATGATGTTGCCTCATTAAAAACCTCACCAGGAAAACCCAATGTGGGACAAAACCATGGTTAAGGGAAAAAGAGTGCAACACGTATTTTCTCCCCCTAATGAATGCATAACTTGAGATCTTTTAGAATAATGAACCCAACGTCTTTGGTAGTAGCTTCGCACTTGAAGTAGAATAAAATTCAACTATTTGTTTCTTTCTTTCACTCACGGTTCCATATTATCTCATAATTAGTAATATTATTATTTACCCTTGCATGTAAATTTTATATGTTCACTATCCTTGAGTGGATGGGATCCTTCAATACTATATACTTTGTGATACTTTTCAATATGACTTGACTTAGATTCTAGTATTGACATTGTATATAATTGGTTTATTATGACATAGAATATAGTGTTAGATTACTCCTAATAGTAATTTTTGAGTTTTTTTTGAAGTCTTCTAATACTGTTTAGATAAAACCAACATGAGAATATAGTGGCAGAAATATATGTATTTTTTTAGTAATGATAAAGTAAACTATATTAGCATTTAACTGAACCAACATGGTCTGAATATGAAAGAATATATATATCAATTTGTTCATAATATTTTTTCTTTTTGAAAACGAGGGCTACAAAAGGGCAAAATTTTATACATATTTTCTAAAGGGCATAATGTATGGTAGTAATGGCAGCATTAACATTTAGAGTTCTATACTGCAAAGTGGCTCCCAATCTATATTTGCACATATATTCTAAGCTTAGCTACGGTGAAAAGAGCAACCAGTTGTCCAGTTATGTGTGCAGATTAAAACATTCATTAATTTTAAAAAAATTATAAATTTTAAACAATCAGCAATTAGACTTTTTCATTTGAATAAAAATTCAATTTACTCGTAATAGTTTTTTTCAGTTTGAATATGAAAGCCACAAAGGGGCAAATTTTTCTTTAATGGCAGAATAACAATTGAGACTTGAGAGTGCTATACTACAAGGTCTCCAACTCCATATTTGCAGTAATTACTATACACAGTCTAAAAAAAAAAAAAAAAAAAAAATAGAGGGTAACAAATGTTTATTGAAATTGAATTGATTTTAATATTATTCTTATATATGACAATTGATAATATCAATTGATTTACACATATAATTAGATAATAGTTTTTTTGTTGGTACATCAATTCATACATACTATTGTATAGTCGATTAATAATAAATTTATTATGCCTTTTTGGGGGAGGGTAATTTACAAATATACAATTAAAATTACATACTTATGAACTTTATATATAATTGCTTGAAACTTAAATTCTTACAATTAATGCAAAGTTGTTGTCTTTATTTTAATTATCGAGTGAATGAATATACTACTATAGCTTTAACAATTAATATGTCTCCCTCTTATTGAATTGTACTCTATAAGTATGTCTTCCGTTTATAATCATATGCTCCCTAGATCATCCCCTGATTTCTCTTATATTATCATGCTTATGTTCCTTTAATTTTTTTTTATAAGAGAATTGATCGAAATCAAAATGTTGATCATTGTGGAGGTATTACTTTTGCTCAATATAAAGAGATAAAGAAATATTAGATTTCAAACAAAGAAAAATAATTAATAGACTATGATATATAAAAATCGATGTCCTGTATAAGAAAACATTAAACACAACAAACTCTTTCTTTTGTGATCTCTCAACAAATAGAACGGATTTATATAAGAAATAATAATGTTGTTATATCATTGATCATATGGATAGCTAATAACTTAACTAACCTCTATTTGATACTCCTCTATTGTTTGTGTGATCATTGTATACATTTTGTATGAATAAAATACAATAGTTCTTGTCTATGTTTTCACCAAATATAATTTTTCATCTTTTCACATATTTAAAGTTTTCAAGGAGATAATTGGTATATTCTTATACACTTAATTAAGTTTCTAATTTACAATAAGTATTTTGATTATTATAGTTAAGAAAGGAGTTGACAAACAATCATAATTTGTGATTATAACAAATTCATATTGATTGTATGTGATAGTATAGTATATGTTTTTGGTGTGATTGTATTCAACTATACCTACATGAAATAGGATTCAAATGATTAGCAATTGAACATGAGATACTGTATGTATGAGCATGCATCCCTTAGGTTTTATAAGAATACCGGTACAATATGAAAATGGTGTTCCTTAATTACAAAGTTTATTAATACATCCAAGAATAATATGAAGATATCTACGTGACATAAATTTTTCAATTTCTACACTATCCTTAGATTTGAGTAAGTTGATATGACAATCTTTGGGTAGATATTCAAGATAACAAATTATAAGTGAGTATCGAGAGCATGATAACTAGATTACTACCATTTCCAATGAGTTGATGTTTCGCGTTCTCTGTTTCTTTTTTGTTTTTTTCTTGCGTTTAGTTTCCCCCGTCTAATATTATTTTATTAGGCAAGGAAAATGGTATGAGTTTAAGAAATCGAGTATGATATTGTGTGAAACTCGATTAAAGAATGTATTCATTATGCCCATAATTTTTTGGAAATATCATTATAAAGATTTATATGTATGGCAAGATAAAAGGTATGAGTTTTATGAATAATTTACTTTCATGATACAGGACATTGCTTAAAGAATTCATGATTTAAGAAGAATATGAGATTAAATGTTGTTGGACTAATTCATGCCCCATATGAAAGGTTTAGGGGAGATAGTATTTTTTTCTTTCATGAGTTATAAATACAACTGATGGTCCATTTGGTACATAAAATGATCTATTCAATAAATGGCAATAAGATAGTAAATGTTTAGAATATAGCCATTCTGAGATGGATATGGATGATTTGAATGTCATTGGTTATAAATCAATCATAAGTGCCCTAATTAAAATTAATGTTGTCGCATAAGGAACCCACAGTTGCTCACGAGATAGATTAAGCCTGAAACGTGGTAGACTATTGAGTTATGAACATAATTATCATGAATATGAAAGAAAATGACACGTTATGAATGAATTTCATTGAGATATTTATGTTTAGTAAAATCGTATGTGCCCAGATTATATAAATACTCTAGAAGAGTATAATATGTCCACCTTAATAACATGTATCATGATCTGATAATCAATGCTCTAGCAGAGTAATGAATAATGATTGGTTGCATAAAAGTATTAGTCTTGCCAAGTTATAGAAAGAAACACTTGCTAGTGTTTCTTATATACAATCATATAATCATCATGGCCATGCATGGAGTAGGCATAATAAGTGATCACTATTGTTTGAAAACTGACCAGAATCTAGAAGTGATTGGATGTGATAACTCAATTAGGCCATCCGGGTTTAATGTATAGTATAATTACCGTAAGGAAAACCTGAAGTTTCAATTTGATATGAAATAATTGTGCTGACGCTCTCCTCATGTTAGATATGTGAAATGTTTTGAATGGCAAGACATATTAACGAACATGATATTGAGCTAATTTGATTGTGTTTTTTTTAAGAAATTTCAAGAAAAGAAAAGTTATTTTTGAACAATTGTGGGGGGGGGGGGGGATATCCATAGTCAATGAGTGCCCCCGCCACCAAGTTTCCTAAAATAGCTATATGTTGTTTTCTATCATAGTACCTCCCAGGCTTCACCAACCACCTTTGTATGTCTCCTTGAGCTAAACTCTTCTCCAGTCCATTGGCAATCCAAAGATCACCACTGGAGTGGAGTTCATGGTATACCAGCTAGTTGATTTGTTTATATAACCAATCATTTTTTGCTTTAATTGGGGCTGGTTGACATGTCAGCCACCCTCACACGCCTAAACCAACCGCTGCACAATAATCGGGTCCCCCCATTGTCTTAATTCTCAGACGAGAACCGTTTATGATGCAAATTATACCATATGGGGGGGCATGTACTCTAAGTTGCAGAGCAGGATGGTTTTAGATGGATTATATCGTTCTCCTCAGCTTAGCAGACACATATGTTTGTTGGAATATCGCTCTTCTACTGAGCATGCCTTATGTATCACTCTTTCTGATTGATGAATCTATTTTTGCACATGACATTATACCTACCAGTTTTGGGCTTAAGCAATATGATGCGCCCTATATTTGAATTTTCACCACTTCGGGGGAGAAGATTGGGATAAGTTGCAAAATTACTAATATCAAAGTGATGATCCCTATAATGACTATTTGAGATATTATTGCCAACTTTTGTCATATACTGTTAAAGGTATGTTTGCATCATCTATGGTTTGATTTGTATTCAGTTATGTCTCATTTACATGCCTTGAAGATCCATTCGGCCATATTATGTATATACAGTATATTGGATACAATCTTGCCAATATACATAATCACTACACCTGAGTGTAGGTTGTATGTATCGGTTCCAAAATAAATATGTAAATATGGCAAGACAGGCAGTTGACACTATGAAAGTCTAATGGTATATTAATGCCATAATGATGCCCTAAGTGGTAGAGATACTGAATTATAACGATGGCCTTGATTAAGAACGAAGATGTTATAATTGACTAATGGTACCAATGGGAAATGCATTCAGATATCATTGTATACAATAGCATCCGCAATTATATCTTGAAAAATGTATAACCGGTATATGATGGACCCGATGGATTATATGCATTTGCAAAAGTAGTGGATTTGAGAATGGAATCTGAAATAAAAGTCCACTT